>JAQZBX010074806.1:0-14700 GCA_029593785.1 Cabassous unicinctus
GCAGATGTGGCTCAAATGGTTGGGCATCCCTCTGCCAAATGGAGGGACCTGGGTTTGGTCCCCAGGACCTCCCGGTAAAATTTCAAAAAATATATAGAAGGCGTGCGGGCCATCAGGCCCCGCTGAGCCACGCAGCAAGATGATGACGTAACAGGAAAGAGACACAGGGGACAGCCGAGATGAAAGCCAAGATGAAAGGAACTGAGGTGGCCCAGGTGGCCGAACTCCTCTCTCCCACATCGAAGGTCCTCAGGATCAAATCTTGGTGAAGACAGGAGGAGAAGGATGAGAAGAGAGGGCAGGAAACAGACACAGACAACTGCCCAGCAAATGGACACAAAACAGCAAATGGGGAGTGGGGGCAAAGGGGTTAAAATGGATAAAGTAAAATAAATAAATGAATCTTTAAAAAAAAAAAAAAAAAAGACCTTGCTAAGAACTGAGTGGGAAGTGGGAGGGAATATCCTGAGCAAAGGACTGGAGGCTTGAAAGTAAATGGTGTTTTCAGGGAACCAAGGGAAGTGTTCCTGGAAGTCAGAGAACAGGCTGGGAATTTGCTGATGATGAGATTGGGAAAATAGGCTGAAATCAGATTCAGAAAGGTCTTGAGTGCTATGTTGAGGAGCCTGGAGGCAGGGAGAGTCTTGAGGTGGAGGAGGGCAAGATCTGATATCTTTGTAAAGTTTATAGTAGGGGAAAGTTTGGTAGGTAGACTAAAGTTAGATAAGAGGAGGCTGGAGGCAGGAAAACCAGTTCAGCCACTGCTTTTTATAAAGCTTTTTATAATCACATTTTGGAGGCAGAGTGCACACATAATGAAATATTCTGTTAGCAAAACAAGATAATGTAAAATGAGATGTTGAAAGTAATACAAAATTGTTGGATTGGCATTAAGAGACAGGAAAGATTTGTGTGAATTAGAGGAGAGGGGAAAGGTTTCAAAGACAAGTAAAGTTTGTTTAGGCAGAAAGGCAGCGCGGGCAGGGTAGGAACAGTGTATTGTCCTGCTTGGACTCTGCCACCTGAAACTCTGTCCAGGGCATGTTTATGGTAGCAGTGAACCGTAGTAATATATGCCTCTTTTTGCAGTCTCTTCTCTGAAACTGTCCTGTGTGCCTGTTCTTTCAAAGCATAGTACCGTTTTGGTTTTATTTCTAAAATAAACAAAAAGTAAATGGAACAAGCAACTCTGGAACTGATTTAAGTTTTAGAAAACCACCAGGACATATTAAGACCTATGAGCCTTAAGCTCACTAGAAGGAGCTAATTGGTTTTTCAACATGTTTTTTCCTTAAAGGATTGTTAATGAAATCAATCCAAAATAAAAATTCTAACATCTTCTGAAGTTTTGAGCACTTTAAAAATGTTAGGAATATAACTTTTTACATGAAAGCCTTTGTCATCTTTTTTGGATTTGCATGTTCTCCTTGAACAGCTTTCTCAACTCCTGCACTGTTGAGCTGGATACTGCATTGTTGTTAGGGCGGTCCTGTGCAGTATAGAATGTTTAGCAGCATTCCTGGCCTCTCCCTGCTAGCTTCAGTGGCACCTCCCTCCCTAGTTGTGACAACCAAAAACGTTGCTAGGTTTTCCCCTGTGTCCCCTGGGGAGCAAAATCACCCCTGGTTAAGAACCACTGTTCTAGAAATAATATCTGCGTATCTGTGTTGTTTAGACAACTTGGCGCAGCCTTTCTTCTTGGCTTTTAAAAATGACCAGTTTGATACTGTGCTTTTTAATTTACGGTTTACCTTAAAATAAGATTATTTGTCTGCCTAGAGGGTAACTTCTCTTCTGTAAACTTCTTACTTTTAGTTGACTTAAGAACATGCATTCATACTTGCATTCTCTTGGCTGCCAAACCATTTTTTAAAAAATTTAAGATACTATACAGAAAACAGTAAACTTTTAAATTAGAATATTCTCATGATAAGCAGCATTTCCGCCCCCTGGGATGGCTCCCTCCTCTGTTTGCTCATTGTTTTTTGTTCGTTGTTTGCACGTGTCTTCCTTTAGAGGCACTGGGAACTGAACTTGAGACCTCCCATGTGGGAGGTGGGTGCCCAACTGCCTGAGCTACATTGGCTCTCCTGATAAGCAGCATTTTTAGCTTTAAGTGATCCTATGAATTTTATATTAATACACTGTAATTTTGCCCAGATAGTTAATGATCACTTTTAGACTTGAAAAATGATTATTTATACTGCTTTTTAAATCCTTATATGTTATGACTTGGTCAGTATAATTCTGATTTTACATTTGTGAAAGAGTACAACTGCCCTATTTCATACAGTATACAAAATGTCAAGTATTATTTTGATTCCAGTATATACATGCAGTATCTAGAAGTTTAGCTGTTAAATGTCAAGAATAAAAGCCTTGGGAGCCAATGTGGCTCAGTGGTTAAGCACCAGCTTCCTACATACAAGGTATGGGGTTCAATCCTCAGCCCCAGCACCAAAAAAAAAGAAAAAAAGAATAAAGGCCTTGAAATCTGGTTTCCATTTCACTGAAACGGCTCTCACTAAGGTCTGCATTGATCAAATCACAGTGGTTTCTTGTCCCTTAATTTTTTTTACAGATTGATTTACTTTTTAATTTATATTAGAGAAGTTGTAGGTTTACAGAAAAATTTGTCCCTTAATTTTAATGCCTGTTATTTATTTTTAGTATTTCACAGAATTAGCATTTTTCTTCTTGAAACTTTTTCCCTTGGTTTCCGCAACATTGCCTCTCCTGATTATCACCTATATTGTTTTCCACTGACTCAAATTTAGACACCTGTTGCTCAATTATTGTTTACCCAAGTTCTGTCCTTGACCACCATTTTTCCTTTCTCTCTGTCTTCCTTGGCCTCCTACTACCAGTCAGGCTGTTCTAGATAACGTTGAAGTAACATTATCTAAGTCTCAATGACTTGAACATACCAAAGTTTTGTTTCTACAGCTCTGAGTAATAAAGAAACCAAGAAAGAAAAAAAAATTGTGGGTTTGTAGGGGATGAGTTTAGAAGTTGTTCTCTCTTTGAGAAAATTTAAATAAACTTATTTAAAGTAAGAAGCTATATATAGAGGCAGTTGCCCACAGTTGCCCAAGCTATGAACTCTAGCCTAGAGCATGTACTATAGTCCCTCTTCCTCACCATCTCGTCTCTCTTCTGGTGAAAGTAATTGAGTATAATTGTTTGGCTTTGTTTTAAAATTGAGATACCCAGGATTGGTGGTGCCACCTAGTGGTTAGCTGGGGGCTGCTTCCCTATCTTTTTTTACTACTCACAACTTGCTTGATTATGGCAGCAGAAAATTTCTTGTACACACAAATAGTCCCTCAAACTTCTTACTCTTCATCTCTCTTCCAATTATTGTATAGTTACCTTAGGAAAACTCTCCCTGATCTTTATTGCATTCATAATTACAAGCCACGCGTAGACAGGGCTATTAGTATAAGGATAGTTTTAATGATACACCTCTTTATAAAATAAAAGGCCAATATAAGTTATGAAATGACAATAGATACAATTTTAAAAATAATGCTATGAATATCCACATCTTTTGTTAGGACTCTGAAATATCCTTCACAATTTCTAAAACGTCTTCATCTACTTCCCCCTTTGTAAATTAAACTTTGTTTTCCTCAAGAATCAGGAGGTAAAAGATTATATATTTTTTGGTAATTTATACCTTATTTAGCTTGATTTTAAGATATATAACTCAATATAATTTCAATATAATTGTCCTTTTGTAATCTTATGTATTTTTTTTTTTTTGCTATTAAGAACATGATTCTGAGAAATGATCTATGACCCCAAAAAAGTTAATAATCCTTGTTACAGATGTATGTTGCATCTTTGTCTTCTTCCAGTGCCAATGTCTCCTACCTTCTCATTTATATTTTCCATCTCTCTATAATGCATTCTTCGTTATAGAGAGAAGAGGGGTACTTTTCTCAGATTTATCCTCTAGTTCACTTAACTGTCTCTTCAGTTGTTTCTTTTTTTAAAAAGCAATTTTATTGAGATATAAATTTTTTTCCCTTCATATCCTAATGACTTGTATTGGAACAGAATTGTTTGTTGTTGTTTTACTTTATTTTAAAATGGAAATCCATAATATTTCACTTGTTAAATTTTATGTGATAGACTGGGAACCTGTCAGTAAAAAGTAGCCCCTAAGACCCATGGAAGGTCAGGCCTCTGCTTCGCTCTCCAGCCAGTTCTTGTAAGTTCTTTGGTCTAATTCTGTTTGGAGATTTCCTAAGCTACTTAGTGTTCCAAAAATGCTGGGGCCTCTCTTGCCTTTAGCTTTGCAAATATCATGCCTCTGCTGAAGAAGTCATTTCCCCCAGTCTAGCATGGCCAGGTTCTTACTCCAGAGCTCAGCTCAGCTGGCCCTTCTTCCTGCAAGTCCTCCCTGATCACACTCCCAGCTAGTGCGCTAACTGCCTCTGTCATAGCACCCAGCAAGCTACATTGGAAATTGTCTCTTTACTTTTCTGCCAGCTGGGGGTAGGTATTGAGTAGTCATCATGCAATTCAATGCTTGTGACAAACTAGCTGTACAATATCAACAAATGAATAAGTGAATGAGCATGCCCAGGTTTAGGGGTCATATAAACCTGCATTTGAATTTCTAGTTTTTGTACTTACTAACCACTTAGGGCAGTACCTAGAGCATAGTATGCACCCAGTAAGTAGTAGAAATTGAAGTGAAAATGTTACTGTATTCTCAAGTTAAAATATAAATATGTTAAGGCAACTATTTCAACTATACTGTGTTGTACCTTTAGCATTTTTTAAATTCATATAGCATCTGTGAAATTGGTTCTCCCCAATGAACAGGGCCTAGGCAACAAAACAAAACAAGCAAACATGCTATCATAAGTCAATTTCCAACCATAAATGACTTTAACCATAGGTTGGAAATCAAGGATCAAGAGTCTGGGATTCTGGCCTCTCAGGAGGTCTGGCAGTATGGGGCCAGTGTTATGTATGGCCTGACAGCACTTGGCAGCCATGAGATTGCCAGTTTGCCACAGCCCCCACACTCCTTTTTGTTTTCTTATAACTGGTCTGTTCCATTCTTTTGGGGAATGTGTTTATTTTTCAAAAGATTAAAGATCAAACTGGGGAAATTAAAGGGGATTCTTCCTCAAGGCTCAATGTTAACGCATGTAACCCTCTTGTTATCTCACAGTTGCAGTTGTATTCAGAGGCCAGTGTAGCACTTCTGAAATTGAATAACCCCAAGGATTTCCAAGAACTGACTAAACAAACTAAGAAGAACATGACCATCGATGGAAAAGAATTGGCCATAAGTCCTGCCTATTTATTATGGGATCTGAGTGCCATCAGCCAGGTGAGAGATGCAGAGATTCCTTTAAAACCTGAATCAAGGATTTAGAATGTTAAAAATCATAAGTCACTGAGGAGAAGGAAAAGGACTTATAGAAAGGTATGTTCTTTGGAACTTTTCTAATTTCCAAGTAACTGCCATTGTTTAGTATTAATTAATCCAAGAACCTTTTCTATAACTCATGTTAAAGAAATGCAATGTCTTTAAGGTGGTTTTTAAAATATATATATATATGCATTTTTGGTAATGTTTAAAAGTAGGACTCAATCTGTAAAAGTCTGCCAGAATACCCTGAGAACAAATCGAGCAGAGGGAAGGCTGAGGGGGAGGTGTGACATAAGAGGTGTTTACATCTTAAGGCACCAAGTGTTTTCTCAGTCTAAACAGGATGAAGACGTTTCTGCCAGCCGTTTTGAGGATAATGAAGAGCTGAGATACTCATTGCGATCTATCGAGAGGCATGCACCGTGGGTTCGGAATATTTTCATCGTCACCAATGGGCAGATTCCATCCTGGCTAAACCTTGACAATCCTCGAGTAACAATAGTAACACACCAGGTACATGACTTCTCAGATATGGTTTCCTTTTCTGTTCTTTTATGTGGTACTGGGCTATTTATAAATTAATTTTTTTAAACTCTTCTTTTCTCTTTCCTTCCTTTTAAAAACAAAACATCTCTCTTCATTCGCTCTCTATTATTTTTTTTCTGTCAAAAGGATGTTTTTCAGAATTTGAGCCACTTGCCTACCTTTAGTTCACCTGCTATTGAAAGTCACATTCATCGCATCGAAGGGCTGTCCCAGAAGTTTATTTACCTGAATGATGACGTCATGTTTGGGAAGGATGTCTGGCCAGATGATTTTTACAGTCACTCCAAAGGTCAGAAGGTGAGAACATAAAAAGTATTCCTAGCTTGGAAATCACTTAGAAGTTATGAAAGGTAAATCAGGGAATCAGTATATTTATAACTATATTCAAATTTGATCAAAACAAGCATTTTTGAGTATTAAGTTCAGGAAAGTTAAAAATTAGTAAGCTAAGCTGCAGTAGGAAAGTTGCTTCCCTCCATTCTCAGACATCTAGAACCCACTCTTCTTCTCCAACTCTTTACATTTCTGCCATCACAGCAGAAGAAGCAGAATCACTATGAAGTGCAAAATTGTGGATAGAATATCAGAAAGTGGCCAAAAAAGAAAAGTAACTCAATTTAGCATTTAAAGAGACAAATGAAATTTCACTGAAGACAGCCAGTATCACTCTGGCTTTGAGAGGCTAGACGGCGAAGTAGGTATTATCACAGACACAGAAGCCTCCTGGCTCTACCACTTCCCAGCTCTGGGCAGGTGATGACCTTTCATACCCATGTTTCCTACTTGTACAAAGGGGAGAAGATGAATACCGCCATAGCATGGTTAGAAGGACCAAGTGATGAGTTGTAGAACTGTGTAAGTGCTAGTAGCCCAGAGTTATTTTTCTGTTGTTTATGCCACTCCAGTGTGTTTATTCTCCCTTTTCCCTATTCAGTTGCCTCCTCTGTAGTAGAGTGTAGGACTTCAAAGTTGAGTTTGTGGCTTAACAGGAGAGACAAACACACGACTAGTGACTATGTACAATGATTTCAGGGCTAACAGGTGCACCCTTGGTGCTAAGGAGTAGGAGCCAAGGGGGGTTAAATCAGACAAGGTTAGGGAAGAATTCACATCAGAATTGAAATGAATTTTGAAGAACAATTAAGAATTCATTAGAGGAAGACAAGCATTCCAAATAGATGGAATTTGCAAAGGCATGGAGGCTTTAAATTTAAAGGGTATGTGTGTGTGTGTGTGTGTGTGTGTGTGTGTGTTTAAATAATTTAAATTTAGAAAGTAACCATGTACCATATCACTCATTTTGAAAGCACGTGAGTTTACAGATCCAAATGCTTTAAACTGCTGTATTAATTCATCACAGGACCTTCCTCATGGAGATAAAGGGTATTGAGAGGTCATCTGCTTCTTTTCTCAGCCTTAAGATGAGCTTATGCATAAATGTGCTCGGGATGATCTGTGCTATACTTCCCACTTACTTTGACATGCTTTTGTACTTAAAAGCCTGACATTTTGCTATTTTTATTTCAAAATAGATTTTAAGACCATGTTCTAAGAAACTAACCCATGAGTTGAGTTCTTGTCTGCTTTCCTCAAGATGATCCCTGTTCAGCTCTCCCTGCCATGCCCTTAGCACTGCAAAGAGCTTGTCTTTAGAACCAAGACCCAACTAAGCTGAGCCTGCCTTTCAGATTTCTCTCAAGTAGGCATGCCCTTAAATGCCTGGATTTCAGAAAGCCACTATGCTTTGCTGAGATTTAAACTGAGCAATGAAAAGGGTAGATGTGCTCATTAAGAACTGTCAACACAGCAGAACTTAGAAAACTACTGTAGGTGCAGGCAGAGTTAAAGCCAGAAATGCAGGTGAATGTAGACAATCAGCCCTTGGAAAATTTTACCCTTTCCTATAGGCTCATTTTTTTTTTCTCCCAGGGATTCTAATTTGAGAGTAAAAAGTATCAGAAATCATGTTATTGTCTCTCTTGTTCTATCATAGGTTTATTTGACATGGCCTGTGCCAAACTGTGCCGAGGGTTGCCCAGGATCCTGGATTAAGGATGGCTATTGTGACAAGGCTTGTAATAATTCGGCCTGTGATTGGGATGGTGGTGATTGCTCTGGTAAGAATGTGTTAAAATGTAACTCCTTCATGTTCAATGAATTTTTTTCATTCTTAATTTTCATTGATCATATATGGTAGACTTAATTAAACATTCTCAGGTATTGGAATGATCAGTAACCCATAGGTTCTTTGGAAGTCATAATGAGTGTTCCCATGTGGCCCAGTTATTTATATCATCCATTGTTGAGGGCATTTTCTCAGGTTAGCCCCGCACCTAAAAATGCCTTTTCTTGTTATTTAAAATTGAAAATCTGGACCACCTCTAATTATGAAAGGTCACGAGCAAGAATTGCTCTAACTGGTTATTATAAGAGCTGTTGGCTGGCAGCTTTCAGCAGCAGATTGCAGCAGGCCATTGCATATCTGGAGATGCAGAAGAAAGAATCTCCTCAGCATTTCTTCTCCCTTTCTCACTTGCTTATATTTGGACTTGTTGATAGTAACATTTTTTTTTTTTGCATTTATTTATTGCCTTTAAATTTATAAAGCATTTTCATATGCATTATCCATTATCTACTTGAATTTCTCAGTTACCTAAGAAAGAGAGAGGATGTGCACATATTATCATCCCCATAGTACATGTGAGGGAAAGGGTTTGGAAAAGTGTTGAATATTGGAGGAGACAAAGCTCTGAGTTGTGTTTCAGTCAGATCTTTCAGATGCACTTTTGAGAAACACAAACAGCTGCATGGAGAGGATGCAGGTGCACAGTGTGGCTTTGTGCAGTTCAGAGAACTCAACCCCTAATAGAACATTCCCATTTGATAACAAAAGGGAGCTAGCAACCATATTAGGACATGTTTTTCCACAGTCTGGCAGTTGCAGTCTTTGGAATAATCTATTTCCTGTTTCCCTTCTCCCCCATTCCCATCCACACATGCTCCCCTTGAGCAAATTTGAGGCCTATACATCTAGTAAGTGCAAAGGCCTAGTTATCCCCGTCCCATGCCTTGTCCACTATTAAGTGATGCCCTCTTTTTAGGTTTCCTTCTTAAGGTAAAGGAACCCTTCTACTAAAGAATGAGGATGAACCATTTCTCACTGAAATTCATTCATCAATCTTGAAAACATTAAGAAATAAGGAACTGCTTTTTTTCAGAATCATAATGGCAAGAATGTGTCTTTTTTCTTTCTCTCCACAGGTAACAGTGGAGGTAGTCGCTATGTTGCAGGAGGCGGGGGCACTGGGAGTGTTGGAGTTGGACAGCCCTGGCAGTTTGGTGGAGGAATGAGCAGTGTCTCTTATTGTAATCAAGGATGTGCAAATTCCTGGCTTGCTGATAAATTCTGTGACCAAGCCTGCAATGTCTTGTCCTGTGGGTTTGATGCTGGTGACTGTGGGCAAGGTATATTTATTGACGTTAACATATACTAAGGATAAGAGGATAAACATTCTTGACAAGTGGAGGGGGTTTGGGGTAGTGGTTGTTATTTAAAATAATTATTCTCTGTGTATCACTTCTCGAGTCCCACATCCAAACTTATTGTAAGTTAAAAATAAGGGGAGGACACAGATCTTTAGAAACAGTAGGCATCAATGCGGTATCTTTTCCTGTTAATGCTACAGTCTGATTTTTTTTTTTTTGATGAAACAGATACCTTAATGGAAAATACATGGTGAAGGTTTAATTTGGAAACAATAGAAGGAGACCAATAATTCAGTAAATAAGGATGGCTCAAATTCTGGGTCTTGTTAATAACTTAGTATCAATAAATGGCAGTCATTTGGCAGAAAAATTAATTTTTTCCATTGGACAAAAAGATGGAAATTGATCATTGAAACTTACTGTCAAGGATCATATCACATTTCTATAATGAGTCAAAGTTAGCATTCTGTGTTAATGATGATATTGCCTCAGATAGTAAAATCTAGCTATTGTATTAGAATTCCTGATTATTTTGAAATCAACTTAAAAGTTACTCTTACCAAGTGAAACTTCAAACTCAGAGAATCAAAGAAAGAGGAAAATGCCTAGTTCTTTAAAAAATCATGCTTGTGTTTTTTCCTCCAGATCGTTTTCATGAATTAATCATATCACATTTCTATAATGAGTCAAAGTTAGCATTCTGTGTTAATGATATTGCCTCAGATAGTAAAATCTAGCTATTGTATTAGAATTCCTGATTAGTTTGAAATCAACTTAAAAGTTACTCTTACCAAGTGAAACTTCAAACTCAGAGAATCAAAGAAAAAGGAGGAAAATGCCTAGTTCTTTAAAAAATCATGTTTGTGTTTTTTCCTCCAGATCATTTTCATGAATTATATAAAGTAACTCTTCTCCCAAACCAGACTCACTATGTTGTTCCAAAAGGTGAATGCCTGCCGTATTTCAGCTTTGCAGAAATAGCCAAAAAAGGAATTGAAGGGGCATATAGTGACAATCCAATCATTCGACATGCTTCTATTGCCAATAAGTGGAAAACCATCCACCTCATAATGCACAGTGGAATGAATGCAACCACCATACAGTTTAATATCACCTTTCAAAATGAAAATGAGGAGGAGTTTAAAATCCAAATAACAGTAGAGGTTGACACAAGAGAGATACCAAAACTGAATTCAACGACTCAGAAGTCTGATGAAAATTTTGTTAGCCCCATAACACTTCTTCCCCAGGCAGAAATCATGTTTGAGGATATTCCCGAAGAAAAACGTTTTCCAAAGTTCAAGAGACATGATGGTAACACAACAGGGAGATTCCAAGAGGAGCTGAAAATTCCCCCAGTAAATATTTCACTCCTTCCAAAAGAGACCCAGTTGAGTCTCAGTAACTTGGATTTGCAACTGGAACAAGGAGACATTACCATGAAAGGATACAATCTATCCAAGTCTGCCTTGCTGAGATCATTTCTGATGAATATTCAGGATGTTAATGTAAATATAAATCAAGGTGTAAGAACGGATGAAAGAAATGGCAGTTTGGGGGCCACATCGGAAAAACAGGTTCACAAAAATGTCTTGACAGACAGCTTAGAAGCACCTGAAAAATCACAGAGGTCACCTTTCCCTGATGTAACAGTAAGAGTAGACGGGCACCACCAAGGTCAGAATCCACCCCAGGACCTGGAGAGCAAAATAGGGCTTAGATCTGAAAATAGGACCCAAGAAGCAGAAGGCAGAAATGTGTCAAAAGAAAAGCACTCATCTCTGATTGTTCCACTGGGAAACCACGTGAAGAAAGAAAAGAAAATCATAGGGGAAGAAAAAGAGGAAAATGCTAAAAATAACATAGGCATTAATGAAGTATTGCCTCGAAGAAAATTGCAGCATTACACAGAAAGTTACCTGGGCTTTTTGCCATGGGAGAAAAAAAAGTATTTCCAAGATCTTCTTGATGTAAGTTATGTCCAGCCTTATTCTTTCCCAAGCTCAGGAAAAATAAATAACCTTGTGAGTGATAACAATATAATAATAGCCCATTATTTCTTTCATGCTTTCTTACGTTGTTTCATTTAATTTTCCCAATCACCCCAATAGTAAAAATACCTTATAAGGATATTTATTATTGTCGATCCCATTGTACAGTTCCAGAAACAGCCTTAGTGTGACTGAGTAAGGGATTTAGCCAGGGGCAAACCCCGAGTAAGTGGTAGCTTAGGGATAGTATCTTTACTCATCCTGTTGTGCTTTTAAAAATACTTTTGTGTACATTGTGCCTGTCAGGTCTGATATTTTTTCCAGTTTCACTAATGAAAAAATAGGTTCAGAAGATTCATTAGCCTCCCCAACATCACAGCAGCTCATAAGTGTGAGCCGAGCCTCAAACTTGGAGTGTTGTTCCCCTGTATCATGGCCTCCACTGTGCTGTGCTGTCACTCTGCTATCGCTGGGGAATGCAAGCTGATTAGAACACAGTTGCTGTTCTTGGAGACTCAGAGACCCGTTGGGGAGACAGATTTGTGGGCGATTAATTGTGTCAATGTGATATAAGTGCCTCTCTTGAGTTTTGGACAAGGAGTCCAAAGGAAGAATTGCTTAACTCCCTAGAGGTAGTGCAGAAGGCATCCATGAGGAAGTACCCTGGGAGCTGACCTATAAACAGTGGGTAGGAGTTGACAGGTCAAGAAAATCAAGGGGTCTGAGCTGCATGGGGAAGAAGCACAGCCAGAAGTGGGTGTTAGGCTGGGAGAAAAGCCGGTGAAAGGGGGACTATATGTTACTGCTCTCAGTGTCCTTGGTACCTTGTGCCTGGCACATTAGGCATTTGTTCATTGTTGAGTGAAGGGGGTGCAGAGTTCTTGCTCATGTTTGTTTCCTCAAATTTTCCTCCTTTCTTCCCCATCCCCAAATTATTACAAAAGCACTATAGGCTAGTGGTGAAGATTGGAAACAATGCAGAAATATATGTTTAAAAAAGGTGAAGATTCTCCCTCCTTCCTCAGTCTCCCTCTTTAAGATAATCACTCAAGAGTTTGATGGATATTCTTCCAGTATCTTTCTGTAGAATTGAAAACATGTAAGCTATAGTTTTTTGTTTTGCAAAAGTGAAACTACACTATACATATATTATTCTGCAGTTGCCTTTGACCTTACTAAGGTATGTGGGCAAACCAACCACATCAGTGCCTTTGTTCTTTTTAACAGCTGCAAGTTATTTAGAATTTTTTTGTGATTACAAATAATGTTGCAGTAAACATTCTTGTACATATGTCTTATATTTGTGTAAGCTTTTATTTCTGTAGGTAGAATTACTTATATTACATGGTCTGGTGCATGTAAGATTTAAATGTCATTCTAAAATGGTGCACCCGTTCATATTTCCACAAACTTTATACAAGAGTGCTTGTTCCACCATAGGCTA
Source organism: Cabassous unicinctus (assembly GCA_029593785.1). Taxonomy (NCBI): domain Eukaryota; kingdom Metazoa; phylum Chordata; class Mammalia; order Cingulata; family Chlamyphoridae; genus Cabassous; species Cabassous unicinctus. The sequence continues at coordinate 12,863 of JAQZBX010074806.1, forward strand.
ACCAATACTGGTTAATATTAATCTCTTAAGATTTTTATCAGTTTCAGAAGCAAAAATATTTTTGTATAGATTTCAACTTCTGTAAAGTGTATTCATATTCCTTGCTATTTTTCTTTGCCCATTTAGTTTTGCCTTTTACTGGTTTTGAGTGATTCTTTACATTTTACAGTATCAACACTATTATATGGTAAAACCAAATTTGTTTGTAGTCTTTGTGTTCAAAGCACAAGTACTTACTGCTTTGATGTCAGACATTATTAAAACTTAATTAGCTTGACATTATTAAAATTTCCCTCAGATTTATTTGTAAGTCAATTTTTAAAATGTTGCCTTGAATTGGCTACGAAATTTCATGGTCAGTGGCCAGAAGTTGAAGAAGACCCTATAAACAGACCTGCACTGTACAAGTGTTTCTCTCCAGCCAGGGTTGATGGTACAGACTTCCACCGAAATCTAGCCCTCCTCTTGGGATTCTTAAAGTTACCCATTAGTAACTTTTGCCCCTCGTGAACAGTTGGTAACTAATTAATTGGCACATTATATAAAACAGTACCTTCACCTCTGTTAATAAAGTACATCACTAAATGTAATCTGGGTATATGTGGAATTCTCTTTTTAGGAAGAAGAATCATTGAAGACACAATTGGCATACTTTACTGATAGCAAACATATTGGGAGGCAACTAAAAGACACATTTGCAGATTCCCTGCGATATGTAAATAAAATTCTAAATAGCAAGTTTGGATTCACATCCCGGAAAGTCCCTGCACACATGCCTCACATGATTGACCGAGTTGTTATGCAAGAACTGCAAGATATGTAAGTCTTGCTTATGTCTGAGTTGCTTGTATGTTTTCAGAGCTAGTCTGCTTGAAATTTGCATCTTTGCTGTGCTAAATTTAAAGCTCTAATATTTGATGACTATTATGTTAAAGATTTCATCAAAATAAGTGAGATAGGAAAAAATTCTCTCTCCATAATGTTAGGTACCATTTTTTTTTAACAAATCAATTTTATTGGTAAATATTAATAAAGCATAAATCCTTCCAAAGTGAAAAATCAGTGGTATTCAGTATAATCACATAGTTATACATTTATTACTTCAGTCATTTTAGAGCGTTTTCATTATTCCATTAATAAGAATAATACTAAAAAACAAAAACCAACCAACGGAACAAACAAAACTTACCAGTTAGGTACCATTTTTATTTTGATTATCCACAGCTCTTTATATATTATATTTGGACAGGTTCCCCGAAGAGTTTGATAAGACGTCATTCCACAAAGTGCGCCATTCTGAGGATATGCAGTTTGCCTTCTCTTATTTTTATTATCTCATGAGTGCAGTTCAGCCACTGAATGTATCTCAAGTTTTTGATGAAGTTGATACAGACCAATCTGGTGTCCTGTCTGACAGAGAAATTCGAACACTGGCTACCAGAATTCACGACCTGCCTTTAAGTTTGCAGGTATTATATATATATTCTTTTCTAAATGTCAAGGACATTTGAAAATGAAAATTTTAACTTTTTCAGTTTTTCTTTTACTCCTCCAGATTGTAGTTTAATGCAAGTACAAGTAATTCTTTGTATTTAATGAGAGTGTTCATAACTAGCCTGTTTTTTTTTCAAAGATTTATTTATTTATTTATTTATCCCCCCCTTGCTGCTTGTGCTTACTGTGTCCATTCGCTGTGTGTCTTCTCCGTGTCTGCTTATCTTTCCCTTGCTGTGAGGTCCCGCTGCATCAGCCCCTCGTGGGCCGGCCTGCCCTCACAAAGAGGCCCCAGGAAGTGAACCCGGGGCCTCACACATGGTAAACGGGGGCTCTATCGGTTG
>JAQZBX010074807.1:0-14698 GCA_029593785.1 Cabassous unicinctus
AGATACAGTTCTTGCTCTTAAAATGCTCACTGTATCGGGTATAGACGTTTTAGTATGCATTCTGCCTTGGCATCTGAGTAAAGATTCACAGGAATAGGCGATTGGATTGAGCCTAGAAAAATAGATGGAAAGGATTTGGGGGAAGTGTGCAGAGATAAGTCAAGCAGAGGAAAAATGAGATGGGTGAGGGAGTATGCAAAATTGTCTTTCATTGTGTAGAATTTAAACAGCATCAGTGGTAGAATCACAGAAGCCTAAGGACTATTAATAGGGAGACATCTAAAATATAAATATGGCTATATATTTGCATCACTTTCAATGAAAATGAGTCTTTGTTTGACTTTGGTTGTTTCAAAACACGACACTGCCTTGATGACAGCTTCTTTGGGGACATGAAAAATAAACAAAGCTGACAGGATACTAGTGTTTATCCATCTGTCTGATGTGACTTTAGTGGTATTTAGAACTAAATGATTTCCCAGAATCTCACAATAGGAATACAATTTCACTTAGTTTTTGTCTGAGAGGCAGAAATGAGTATGCTCTGTAGTATTTCACAAAACAAGGCCTGAGACAATGGTTTTAGGCTATTGCAGTTATGCCTGTATTGAGAAAAGAGATACTAGGCTGCATATAGTAACTGCTCAATTAAAAAAAGCCAATTGACTAACACATCCTAAGCTTTTATAGCCTTTAAAATTAAAATTATATAGTATATACTGGAGTGTTTCCAAATAGTATAACATTAAAAGTCTAAATGCCAGTACTTAGAAAAAAAATCATCAGGTGTAATAAATCCAGCACAGGCTATGTTTTCTAATATTATATCTGCACATCTAATGTATGCTTGCACTCTTTCATATAGCAATATAGTGGTGACTTCTCATACTCATATATAAAAAAGGGAAACATGAAATTGTCCTTTAATGTTTTACCTCTCTATTAAAATCAGGGTAACAAAAAATTCAATAAACATAACAAATAATAAAATGATTTTACCTGGCTCAACGGTGCCTTTCAACCCCATCCAAGAATTACTCCGGAGCTTCTCCCTTGTACTCTCTGCCGAAGGCCTCAAAAGGGAGGGATTCAGTTACCTTTCAGGACAATTACACTGGATTCAGCTTGGGATTATTTTCCTTGTGACTTGCCTGTGGCCTGTTTGTGTTTTGGGATGGGCCCTCACTCTTTGGTCACTTCCCCAAAGGCTGTCATGGGTCGATTTCTGAGCTGTAAATTGACCCTGACACTGGCTTCAGGAAAATCAGAGAAGCAGGACAGCTGTGATATTGACATAACCGAGCTTTAATTATGAACATTCTAGCCCATTCTAGTTCCCATAACCTGAGAGCAGGCCACATCAGGAGGTTCCGAAGAGGCCTTCTCAACAGTGCAGTCTGTTTGAGAAGAAGGGGTCAGTCCAGGAATGAGGATAGCAGAAGGTAATGTGCAGCTAAATGCAAGTCAGGGTAGGCATTCACCATGTAAACCTGGGTCAAGGAACCTGGGAGAGAGGAGGGCTGCTGGGGTAGAGCTGGGAACCCTGGGTCTGGTTGAATCCTATTTACACATTCTGTCTGAGCCCATCTGTGGCAGTTTGAGATTATTTTATGAATCCCCAAAAGAGAAAGATTGTTTGTAAACTAATCTGTTCCTCTGGGTGTGATGCCCCTTGATTGCATTAAATTCAGCTGAGGTGTCTTTGATTCAATTTTTTTTTAAGAATTAGGGCTTTTTTGATTTGATCACGTCAGTAAGGGGTGACTCAGGTTGAGTCCTCGCCCCTTTGCTGGGTCTGATATAAACGGACACTCACTCAAAACACACACAGAGGAGAGAACTTTGCCATTTTGATCCTGCCATGTGATAAAGGAGAAGGCTTAAACAGCTAAAGCCCTGGGGAGAGATGGAGCATTTGCCTGATCGCTTACAGCTGACCTTGGGAAGACAGCCGAGACTGATCTAGGAAGCCCTGAGAGACAAGCCCTGTGCCAGCCTGCAGCTGAGATTGGGAAGAAGCTGGACCCACGAGGCCTCAGAAAAAGAGGAAGTCCAGAGGGGAATGCTGAAACCCAGCAGAGATTACCTGCCATGTTGCTTCAACATGTGGCAGCTGACTTTAAGAGGTACTTTGGTGAGAAAGTACCTTTTATAGTACCTTGAGTTGGACTTTCCATGGCCTTGGGACTGTAAGCTTTTACCCCAAATAAATACCCATTATAAAAGCCAACAGATTTCTGGTACTTTGTATCGGCACCCTTTGGCAGACTGATACACCATCCTTGCTGGGATATCTGAGTAAGTCAGACATAACAGCACATGCTTACATAGCAGTATGTGCCAATCAATTTTATAACTACATGTACAAACTTACTTGATCCTTACTACAGCTCTACAGGGTAAATACTTTTGTCTCCATTTCACAAACGAGACTGAGGCATGGAGAAGTTACCTAACTTACCCAAGGTTGCACAACTGGTCAGTGTTGGAGCTGAGGCTTGAATCCAGGCAGTGTGGCTCTGGGGGTCAGTAGCTCCCCATCAGGATGTCTTTGCCCTTGATTTCTGCCTTTGTGCCAACCACTTCCAGCCTGGGTGACCTGGTTAATTCCTGTCTCCTAAGAAAGTTTTTTGGTCACTTAATCCATGCACCTTTATCCCCCCACAAACACTTGGAAACACACACACAGGGCTGGAGCCCTGTCCCTGACCTTCATGTCCATTTCCTGCAGCTAGATGGCTCTCTGGGCTCTCCGCTAGTGGGTGCACTTCTAGCTAATTTTTGTTTCTGTGTTTCCAAATTGTGCTCCACCTAGCCTAGAGAACCCTAATTGCGTCTTCCTGGACTTCTCTGTTGCCAAACTCCTGTCCCCCACTCTGATTGGCTCTGGATGTTGTACTTTCCCTGAGTGAATTCACCCCCCACCCCACCCCTCCGTGCCCCTGTTCTCTTTTGGATTAAACTAGTGAGTACCCTTCCTGCCTACCAGAAAAGGAAGGGAGAGAGGAAGGACTTCTATCTCAGTCCTCCCAGTTGGCCCCATAGCAAGGCAGTTATGTCTTTTGTTCCTGGACTTAGATGACATATCAAAGGTATGCGGTGACTTGTTTTTTTTTTTTTGCAAGGGGTAATGTGATGTGGCAGGGAAGATGTAGGGGCAGCATCCACAAGGGCCAGAAGAGGAAAAGGCTGGCTATTGTAAAAATGATTCACTCGGAGTATTATGCCCATATCAAGAGCTCCATTCTCATTTCTCAATTACTACTCCATTTCCATCCATTGAGCATTGAGTTTAAATAAATTAAAAAAAGAATAAAAGGTAATCTTTTCTCTTCACTATCCTTAGCAATGGCTTTTTAGTTTCATGGTCAGTTTAATTCCAGTATGTGCTGTTCAATTCGGGGAATATAACCTATTATGGTCCATATTACAGTGGGAAAGTCCTACCTTATCTATGGACATTGGGTATGAAATTGACCTTACTAAAATATTTCCCCTTGGCAAGTCCCCCATAGCCTTTCTAAACGCTGCAGGGTATATCGTGTTTCTTAAAGAGACACAGCAAACCAGAATGACGGATGTGACACGGTTTTAAGACAAAAAAGGGAACAAAATCTGTAATTTCTTTGTTATATAGTTCGTGGCAAGTGGTGGCTCTTATGAGGAAGCATGCCGAAGTGGAGGACGGTGGTTGAAAGATTGAGGCTAGCTCTCAGCCCCCCGCCCATTTTCCAGACATTTGACTTAATGTAAGGCACTCAGATTCCTGCAGCTGTAGGTGACTCACCTATAAAAGCTGGGATTCGGCATAGTTATCTCAGATAATAACTTGCTTCAGTCAAATTAGTAAAATTAAACCCTGGTGTTGGAAAAGCTGTGCAGAAACAGGCATACCTTGCTGATGGATGGCATTAAAATTGCCCCAATACGAGCAATTTGGCAGGATATAAATATCTGCACCTTTTGGCCTAGTAATCAGATTCCTTAAATTTATCTTTTTTTTTTTTTTTTAAGATTTATTTATTTATTTATTTATCCCCCCCTTGTTGCTTGTGTTTGCTGTGTCCATTCACTGTATGTCTTTTCCGTGTCTGCTTATCTCCCCCTTGCGTGAGGTCTTGATGCATCAGCCCACCGTGCGCGCGGGCCGGCCTGCTCTCACAAGGAGGCCCCGGGAAGGGACCCCGGGGCCTCCCATATGGTAAACGGGAGCTCCATCCATTGAGCCACACCCGCTTCCCCTTAAATTTATCTTAAGAAAACAAACCCAAGCTGAGAGAAGCTCTGCATCTCTCACTGCAAAATTTCCAATAGGACATTATTTATTTTCACAGCCACCCACAGAAAAGGGGAAAAAAAAGAATAAATGTCCAGCAATAGAGGAATAATCAGGTAAATTATCATCTCAACCAGATGGAATATTATAGGACCATGAAAAATGATGAGTATGGAGTTCAGGTTACTAAGGGAGTCAGCAAACTATGGCCAATTCAAGCCAAATCCAGCCATGGCATAGCAATGCCATTCCTTTATGTATTGTCTATGGCTGCTTTGCTGCAACAGTTGTAGAGTTGAGTAGTAGTGTCGAGATGATCTGGTGCCACGGGTACTATTGAAGTAAAATATTTACTGTCTAGTCCTCTACAGAAAGTTTGCCAACCCCTGACTTAGATGTTTATTATGGTGAAAGGAAAGTGAAACTTCAAATTGCATAGACCCTGATTATAACTGTAGAATTCATGACGTATGCTCACTGAGATATATGTGTACAGGCGACACATGGATAAATAGAGCAGAAATTCAGAGGGCTGGGTTAAAGAGGTGAAATCAGTTGTTTCATTTTAACACATCCTTTTGATGTGGCTGTTTTAAATGAATAAACTAACATTTTGAACTTGAATGTTTCCTTTGCGGCCAGCACTCTGGCGTGTGGTTAAGTGCACTGGGAAAGGCCATCATCGTTTTGGCACGGGCAGCTTAGCACTAATGGTGTGAACATTACACATATTCATGTAGGATGCCCTCAGGCTGACAGTGTTGCTTATCTCCTTTGAAGAGACTGGTTCCCCCACCCCACCCCACCCCACCCCCATCCCTGGATGATAAGCAATTAAAGGGCCGAGTTCAGCACTGATGACAGGAAGAGCATGGTCTGCTCAGGCACTAGGAAGTGACAGGAGTGTTTCTGACAGCCCAGCAGGGATGAGAGTAGTGAGATAATTTATTTGACTCTACATTCCATTGGCACGTAAAAACGGGGTGCTTGCTCTCAGAGCCTCGCAAGGCTTGAGTCATTCTGCACATTGGAGAGCTCAAACTCATAGGACGTCTGCTGGTCTTTAAACGGGATGCGTCCAAAGCCAGTCAACATTTAGTAGTTACCTCCAACCATGGGAACAGGGCTATTCGCTCCAGCCTCAGAATAACTCTCTGCTCCCTATTGCCAAGAGGCAGGATGCTAGAGTTGTAAGGTTCCAAAGTGAGGATAGACCTTCGCCAAACCGATCCATTTCTAGGACTTAATTTCTCCATCTGAAAGACAGGGCCTGAATCAGATGAGTGCTTCTCCACATTGGCTGCATGTTAGAATCACCTGGGAGTGATTAAATCAGAATTACAAGTCGGGAGGAGGGGCTGAGACTTCTTGTATTGTTTAAAATCCATCTGGATGATTCTTATGTGCAGCCAGGGTTGAGAACAATTGTGCTAAATGAGCTCTAAATTTCCTTGTAATTGTGTTTTTAAATAGCAATATATATATTATTTATTTACTTACACATATGTGTTATGCATACATGGGGCTTTTGTCGTCAAATGGCAATCACGTTATGAAAGCAAATTATTGTGATAATAAAGTTATTGATTATTAAATTCCTCTATATGCCAAGTACTTGCTGGGCCTTAAAAAATATATATAAAAAAAATTTAACCCTCCTAACAAAACCCTGAAGTTGATATTATCCTCATTTCTGTTTTATAGCTGAAGAAACTAAGATTGATTAGGGATTGAATAGCTTGCCCAAAGTCGTAGAGCTAGTAGACGGCAGAGCTGGAATTTTAACTGACGCTTGAAGTCCAAAGTCTGATCACTACTCTTTTCAATTCACTGCTCTCCCTCTAGTCTCATCTCTTTAGGAAAGGTAATATTTCCCCAAGCTACTCAAAGTAATTCTTATATTTATTGCTAGGGTATGATGCTGGCTGCACAACTTAATGAGGTCCAAGGTCGAGGTTGTCGGGCACTCACCTAGAGATTTTTTTGGAGAAAATACTGGCACATGTCTATTGTTTGGCTGTTTTGCATTGTCCATGGGTCTATAGCCACACTCCAGCACCCGAAAGGTTAATATCCAGTCAATACATCGTTTGTTTCAAGTTCTTTTACTAGGTGGTTGTGCTGTTGTGAAATGGAACTAAAAAATATAACAAGTTTGGAACTAAACCAATAGATAGTTTGGAACTATCTAGTGATCATTCTCTCTCTCATCTCCCACTAAGAATGCTACGGGTACTATTGAAGAAACCATTCGTTTCTATATTAAAAACAATCAGTAAGAAATTTTTAAATTTTGGTTGAACCTGTAGATACACAGATACTTAGTGTTTTGGGGGCTCAATAAAGTAATATATAGATATTTGATGAATAATCCCTATGTACAGGATTCTTCATAAATATCTTATTCGTTCTCCTCAGCAATCCTGTATGGTGCTATTATCCCATATTATAGATAAGGAACCTGGGCCTCAGAGTAAGTGGCAGAACCGAAATTTGAACCTAGATCTGTCTGATTCCAAGGGTTGTACTCTTATTATGCCACACTGTGTCTCAGTAACTTCATTCGTTCTTCTGTTGTTCAAAGAAAGTCTCATTTAGCAGCCAAGCTAATATGTTTATCATCGAAAACTATAGATTATATTTCAAAGTTGTCACACTCTGTCACCTGTCACATATTGAAGCTCTTTTTAGCTGATAAAAGAAATATTCATTCTCATGCCTGCTCTTTGAAATCTGTATTAAAAATGAATGGTTGCTTCAGTCCCCTTCCAGATGTCGGATACGAGAGTTTTGGATCAGGGATGCTTCCCATTTATGAATAACATGCTAGTTTTTTTTTTTTTTTGCATTTCTGCTACAGTTGTTCAAGGATGTGTGGCACATAATTGATCAGGCTGCTCTTTTCTTGTGAGAATTTTTCCTCATATGGTTACAAAGTGCTTCGTGTTTTCAGATTAGAAAGCAAGTGAGCAACGATTTTTAAGGTGATGAAAATGGACTTTGTAGCTTCCCACTTTGAATCTGATGTGCATCAAATGTTGTCTGGCTTACTACTTGATGGAGCCAGTGGGTATAAAGTGAAAAAGAGGGGCAGCATTTTGCCAGATCCTTCTGTAAATGTTCTTTAAGGTATATCCCTGGGCTAATGATCAGGTGACCATATAATATACCATCCTAAACAGGATCCCTTTGAGAGTGAAAGCAGGAACTAATAAAGAATTATGCTGGGATAGCATCCTGGACATAGGGTCACCCTGTCTCATGGACACCACTGAGAAAACATTTCTACCCACATCAGAATTTTAATGCTCAATGAACAATGTACCTAAAGTTGCCATTCTTCTTAGTTCTAATTCGACCACAATTTATTAGTTATCTGCTATGTGCTATGTGCTGTGCTGGGTGTTGGCTACAGTGTGGGAAGCTACAGACTTTGCCCTCAAAGAACTTGTACAAAGCTGGAGGGACAGGGGCAAAATGACTGCCTCTAAGGTAATTCCGGGTTGTAGTAAAAGGATGAGTGTTCTCTGTGAGTAGAGCTAAGGTGGCAACAAATTATGGTTGGGGGGGGAGGGTTATGGAAGACTTGAAATGTTTGAGCTAGGCCTTGCGAGATGATGTTTTTGGTTGAGGGTAGGGCATGCAAGGCAGAGGGCAGATATGTAAAGGCCCTTGGCTGTGGAAGTGCCTAGGAGTTTGGAGAATATTGAGTAGTCTGGTGGGGCTGGAATATCAAAAGCAGGAGAGAACAAAGTGACAGATAAGGCCAGAAAAGTAGATTACCAGCAGGATTGGTAGATGTTTTAGTTTGCGAAAGGGCTGCCATGCAAAGTACCAGAAATGTGTTGGCAGAGCAGGTGTATCAAGGATGGGGAGGGGTGGCTGTTATAGCCAATGCTACCTGTAGCTCAAGTAGGATGATTCCTGAAAAGTGACCATGGGATTTATGTGTGTGAAGGTCATTTTTTAACTGGATGACGTAAATTTTGGTTGGGCCTTTGGGGCGGGGGAGGGGGACAGAGCCTGATCATAGTGCGTTTAAGAAGGGAAATCAGGAGAAGAATTAGAGGCAGGATGTGAAGAGAACTGTTCCCAAGACTTGTGCTGCAAAGGGAAAGAGAAAAATCAGGAGATAGCTGGCAGGGGAATTATGGTCAAATGAAGTTTGTGGGAAGCGGGAGTGGCTCAGTCGATAGAGCCCCCGTTTACCATGTGTGAGGCCCCGGGTTGGCTTCCCCGGGCCTCCTTGTGAGGGCAGGCCGGCCCGCGCGGCGCGAGGGGCTGATGCAGCGGGACCTCACAGCGAGGGGAAGATAAGCAGACACGGAGAAGACACACAGCGAATGGACACAGCAAGCACAAGCAGCAAGGGGGGGGATAAATAAATAAGTAAATAAATCTTTAAAAAAAAAAATTATTAAAAAAAAAATGAAGTTTGTGTTGGTTTGTTTGTAAGATGAGAGAACGATGAGAGATGGCAGTATGTTTATGTGTTGAGGATAATAGTAGAGTAAATGGGAAAATGCAAGAGACAGAGGGAGAATTGCTGGAGTGATGTCATTTGGTAGGTAAGAAGGGATGAGATTTAGGGTGCAAGTGGAGGGATGGGTTATAGTAGGGAGCAGGGATGCCTCATCTCCTGCAGCAGGGTCTTTTAGATATCCTAAGGAAAATAGGACTGAATCCTTCAAGCTGATTATAACATTAAAAGGTTCTCAAACGTTTCATCACAGGGGCTGTTCTGAAATTCCACATACTTGCAGTTGACTAGGGAGAATCTAAATCTTAGAGGCTGTAGCCGGAGGCCTAATTAGCTCCAAAGCACACAATGGGTGCCTTGAGGAGCTTGCTGAGTGGAGCGGCTGCATTGGAAGAGGAACCCCACAGCACTCTGCTTTAGGGCCTAGAATTTGAACTTCTGATTATTCCTTCTACCCTAGGCGAGGCCGAAAGTGCGGTTATTTCAGAGCATGAATCACCTCAATTAAATGTCTGTAACATTACATTTAAGAAAATCCTTTTAAAACTGGTCCTTGCATTTTCAATCTAAAGTCAGCAAAGTCTTTTGTGCTTTTTATAGCAAAACTCTTCCGTATTTCTTGTCAATAATGAAATTGCAGGCACATACATTTTATGTTCATCTTTTTAAAAAAAATATTTTCTGTCACAGTATTAGCTCATTTAATTATTCACAAATATAACAATACAGCTATTTTAAACCTTGTAAATTAAACATATAAATGGCCCAAGAGTTATGATCTGACATAGTAATCCTTCATAGTATAATTTATAATTTGACAGTAATGAAATTCATAAATAGGAATAGCAGTGCTAAAACAGGCAGAAAAAATATCTAAGTTATGGCCAGTTACAATGAGAAAATAGCTTTTTGGATTGTTAAATTTGATAATAGCTTAATTGCAAGCTATTAAATCTGAGAAATAATCTTTCAATCTTCTTAACCTTTAAATTAAATATTTCTAATACCAATTCTTGCCTGCCTGCACTAGTTTTATATGAAGAATTCTAATGATTTTATCATCGTAATCAATCTCTTTAACAATTCTTTCAAATTGCCATTGTTAGGCAATGGGTAGAGACAGCATGGAAAACCAACAATTCCACTCCTAGGTCTATAACTAAGAAAAAATGAAAACAGGCGTTCACGCAAAAACTTGTTCACGAGTGTTCGTAGAAGCCTTATTCATAACACCCACAAAGGTGGAAATAACCTAAAGGGCCATCATCAAATGTTGAAAGCATAAGCAAATGTGGTCCATCTATACAATGGGATATCATTCAGCTGTAAAAAGGAATGAAGTAGTGATCCAGGCTAGATGTGAATGAACCTTGAAAACATTATGCTAATGAAAGAAGTCAGGCACAAAAGGCCTCATGTCGTTTGATACCATGTATATGAAGAGTCCAGAATAGGCAAATACATATATAGAGAAAGCTGAGCCGTGGTTGCCTGTGATGGGGTGGGGGGAGCGGAAGGAGCAGAAATAGGCAGTGACTGCTAGTGGGTATGGGCTTTCTTTTTGGGGTGAAGTAAAATGTTCTAAAATTAGATAGTGGTGATGGTTGCACAACTCTGTCGCTGAATTGTTCACTTTAAACAATTTTTACTCCTTTAACTTTAAATTAAATATTTCTAATACCAATTCTTTTTTAAAGAGTGAATTTTATAGTATATGAATTATAGCTTAATAAAGCTATTGAAATATTAACTTAAAAAAGCATGATGTATGGGAATTCTGCACATTATGCATGATTGTTTTGTAAGCTCACAACTTCTCTAGTAAAAAAATGAAAAAAAAACAAACCAGCATGGATGTTACTTTAGTCACCGAAAAACACCTTCCAAATAAGGTTCAGCAGTTTTACTTCCATTCAATCATTAAAAAAAAAATACAGCCAACCTATGACTCACTGTGAAAACAAAATAATGAGTTAAAAGAATAGACATGTTTCATCATTTTTCTGTTATAGCAAGTGACCATTGAAAGGTTGATTAAAGGTCAGAGGGTCAGTGTGTTTCTAGAAATGTTTTTAAACTACTTGGAATCCCGGACAATAAATGTTGAGTATACAAGCAGGCCAACACAGATGAATATGAAAAAGTGCCAGTGCAATGCCAAGTGCATATCTGGAAATTTCTCTCTAGAAGGGAGTGATTTCTTTTTTTTTTTTTTTTTTTTTTTTTTTTTTTGTTTAGGCTTTCCCCCAACTAGAAACAAGCACGAGAGCCATATGCGAAGTTCTGTTTAGGTGAGGTTGTGAGCACCGCCGTGGAATGGCAAACGCTGATGTAATTGACATACAGGTCCATCAAGCTGTTGGAGATCCAGATGGGGAGTCTTTAAGCAGACGGTATAACCAAGGCATTCCAAAGTGTCATCTCCATGTTTCTCCCCAGGAGAACTCACATTTCTTTATCTTTTCTGAAGAATTCAGGGTACTAAAGGATTAAGAGCTTGGCTGAGTACCACAGCAAATGTGCTAACTGCTCAAAAACCCTGCTTTTAACAGGATGGTAAATTATTCTTTATGGTTTACACAGCTCAGTCACAGGCATTGTCTCATTGAGCCTCACGACAAACCTTGATTTAGGTAGAATTTGTGTCCTTATCTCCATTGTACAGATGAGAAAACAATCTCTGTTGGGGACTCACTTAAGGTCCCACATCAAATAGGTGTCCTAGCCAGAAATTGACCCTTCATTCCTTACTCCTGCTCAGGTCTCCTTCCATCATTGCACACTGTTGCCTGATGCACCAACCACTCCCAGAACCGCTTTGATGGGTGAAGAAGTTGCTTCTGATCTTCTGTGAGCACTTGATCAAGTCCTGACATAGCAGTAATGCCATTGGGTTCCAGTGATCCCAACTCCAACTTTGGGCTCTCCATAGCAGATCATTTATCCAAATATTTATTGTGTTTTGTAGTTCACTTCTGCTATTACTACCTCCTATCAACTGAGGACTTCTATCTTGTTTCATCTTACTCTCCCCAGGGGAAGCAACAAAAAGGAGTAGTCAAAAGCATTGACTTTGGAGTCAGGACCAGTTACTTGACCTTGTGCAAATTCTTGGGGCTCAGGTTTCTTTACATGTAACTCAGGCATAAGAACCAAATCCATTGGAATTGTTATTGACGTTTAATTTTAGGATGGCGATATAATTTATTATCCAAACTCTATACCTTAGAGAGTAAAAGGTGCACTATTTATAATCACAAAAGGGCTGCAGGTGTATATGGGATTGTCTCAGGCAGTCATGGGACATCTGGTTAATCCACCTAAATAAAAGAATGCCTAGAATAGCTGGGTCTAGCACAGCGTATAGCAGGGCCTTCATATATGCTGTCCTCTCTGATTCACTCTTCCCCTACACCTTCCTTGGTTGGCTCCTTCTCAGTCTTCAGGTCTCAGCTTAAAAGCCACCTTTTCAAAGGAGCTTTCTTTGTCCATCCTAACCAGGTCTTTTTTTTTTTAAATGTTGTAGAACATATTGCAATTTGAGTTTAGGCATGTATTTGTGTACTTGTTCATTGCCTCTCATCCCTAATCTACTGGAAGCTCCATTAAGGGCAGGAACCACATTTTTTTTTGTCATTCACTAATGTGTTCCCGTAGCCTAGCCTACATAGTTGACATTCAAACAATTTAGAGAAAGTATCAGTGAATGAAGAAATAAATATTAATTCCCTTTGCCTATATCAGTGGCTCTCAATTGGAGTGATTTTGCCTCCCAGGGAACATTTGGCAATGTCTGGAGACATCTTTTTTTTAAAAGATTTATTTTATTTATTTATTTATTTATCCTCCCCACCCCACCCCCTTTGTTTTGCGCTCGCTGTCTGCTCTCTGTGTGTTCTTCTGTGTCTGCTTGTCTTCTCTTTAGGAGGCACCGGGAACCGATCCTGGGACCTTCTGGAGTGAGAGAGAGGCACTCAATCTCTTGGACTACCTCTGTTCCCTGGTCTGCTGCATCTCTCATTGACTCTCCTCTGTGTCTCTTTGTGTTGCGTCATCTTGCTGCACCCAGCTCTCCACATGGGCCAGCTCTCTGTGTGGGCCAGCTTTGCCTTTCACCAGGAGGCCCCAGGAATCGAACCCTGGACCTCCTATATGGTCGACGGGAGCCCAATCGCTTGAGCCACATCCGTTTCCGACATTTTTGGATGTCACAATTGGGGTAGGGTTGCTACTGGCATCTAGTGGGTAGAAGCCAGGGGTGCTGCTGAACCTTCTACAATGCACAGGCCAAACCCCACAACAAAGAACTATCTTTGTCAATTGTGCTGAAGTTGAGGAACCCTACCCCGTACCTAGTTACGTAAGTCAAGGACCACAGGGGTCTCATTACCCTCAGTGGATACCAAAGTAATGGCTGTACTGGCAACGTTCATTAGTAAGGCTATTTGCATTTTAATTTTAAAGTGTGTGCAATAAAAATAGGTGGAAGTTTATCATTTAGGTTAATTTTTATCTCGAGTTAAGCAGTAGATGGCACCAGAAGGCACCTTAATTTGCTCTTAAATTTCTTTGTATGTGAGTATCCTTGATGATTTACAATTAATCACAGTTAATTTTACCGTCCTTCCTACACATCCTTGTTTTTATGCTAAACTAGGTGTATGAAAAATTAGATAGTAATAGTTATGCCGTTCGGCTCAACAAGCATTCAACCAGCCCCTAGTATGTGCAAGGCACACTTCTGTGTATGGAGATAAAGAAGACAGATTTATACCCCTTATACCACTTGACTTATCTCATCCTGGCCACCTGAGACCATCAGTCAGAGTAACTTGTCATTATTCAGGATTTCCAAAGTCCAGGGTGGGTACATCACAACAGTAATATGATGCCTGGCATTGATATACATGAATGAAGAGAAATTACTGTTTGGCCTCCTAGAACATTCCCAAGACTCATCGGACATGTAGAGTTTTGATTTCCTCAGAAACAGGCAGTAGCAGACAATTGATCTGTGCTCCAGTTTGGTTAAAGCACACAATTGCAGAAAGCATTTGCAATGTTATGAATGATTTTTGCTACAGGAATCATAGCCACCATTTCTTACTTATATTTATCGGCCACTACCTGTGTGTCAGGTGCTATGCTAAGCATTGGGGACAGGGAGATGAATAAAGTGCTGTTCCTATACAGGTAGGGTGCATCATGTTCCCCAGCTCATCAGATGGTCTCGTCATTTATCCATTTGCCCAGGTCACGAAACTTGGCTGAATCTTGACTCCTGTCTTTCTCTCACCCCCATAGCCAATCCATCAGCAAATCCTGTTGACACTGTCTCAGATATAGCCACTTGTCACACAGCCTTCTCTATCAACCTAGGCCAAACCATCATTACGATCTCCAGGATTATTGCAATAGCTTTCTATTCACCTCCTTTCTTCCACTCTCTCAATGTTGATTTCTCCACATAACAGTCAGTGTGAGCCTTGCAAAATATAAGTCGGATTTTGCCATTTCTCTACTGTCTTCCCATTGCAGTTAGAATAAAATCTAAATTTACATTGGTAAGCCTCTGCCAGTCTCAATGACCTCCTCTTCTATACTTCTCCCCATCACTCTGCTGCAGCCATAGTGGTCTCCATGTTGCTTCTTGGGTACATAAAGCCCATTTTGCCACAGGGCCTTTGCACTTGCAGCTCTCTCTGTGTAGAATACTGTTACCCATTTTTACTCATTTTTTCCCCCACAGCTTCCTTATAAAATGTTACTCCTCCACAAGGCCTTCTCTGACTAGCAACTCCTGTTTCTATCTGTTCCTTACACTGCTGGATTTTTTTTTCAGAGCTTGCAGGTGAGTGGGGCATATATGTATTATTTTTTCAGAAAAATAAGGACAAGAATGTTCTAGTCTGCATTTGCTCATTTGTTTATTGTGTCACCCC
>JAQZBX010074808.1:0-14700 GCA_029593785.1 Cabassous unicinctus
ATGGGAGAAAAAATAGCCTTTTCCCAGGGAGAGCAGGAGGCTAGGCCCCTTGTCTAGCCAGGCCAGGAGCCTGCAGAGGGAGCGGTGTTTAAGGGCTGACCCCTGCAAGGCCAGCCTGGAGCCATCCCTGGGACCCCCAGGGGCTCCTCCTTTGCCCTCTTTGCCATGCCCCAAACTTTGACTCCAGGGGAGCTTCTGGAAAATGGGGGTAGCGATGGCTGAGAGCACAGGCAAAGCCGTCAGAACAGTGTCTGGTGTGTCTGTCGCTCTCCTGGCCAGGGAGGGGCCATGGCGGAGAGGGTGGGAGGCAAGATGAAGGGAGGGAGAGGGCAGCGGGCAGCCATCCTCCTCCGCCTCTCCCCTCTCAGCCAGGGGCCTCAGGGCAGGGGCCTGTCAGCCTTCCCCTCCCCTGCAGCGCCTTAGAGACTCGGTGCACACATCCCCTCCCCCAGGAAGCCTCCCCGATGGCGGGGGCGTCCTGAGCTGCGGTTGCTCTATCTGCCTGCTGTGGGCCTGTCTCACGCTAGAGTCCGGAAACTTCCAGAAGAGGGGAACCGTGTCACCTTGACATTGTGACCCCAGGACCTAGCCCAGTCCAGGTACACAGAAGGAATTTAAAAGTGCAAATGAACAAGTGATGAATGCTAAGGGTCATGACAATGCCTCAAACCCCTGGAAGCATGGGCAGCCCAGAGCCGGCTGCTCCGGAGCCAGCCTGGAGCCAGCTCAGCTCGGCCACCTACTGGCCACAGGAGGGGTCAGGTTCCTCTCACTCTCGGCGCCTCACTTTGCCTGTCTGTAAAACGGAGGTCCTATTAGCCCCCGGCTTAGGGGTATCATCAGAGTAAACGAGGTGACCTGGAGAACAGTGCCTGGCTCATAAAAATTTGCTGACGTTGTCCTACAGCTCCCAAGATGCTGGGATTCTCTGCACTGACCCCAGAAAGCGGGCAAGGAGCCCTGTCCCCATTCCTGCCAGGGGGGTGCTTGCTTGGAGCTCCTTCTGGTTTTGCAGTTTCCAAGGAAGCTCAGGACCAGAGATTTTGGATCCCCCCACGTGTCTTGCATTAAAAAAGAGCAAGCGCAAAAGCAAAACAGAGCCAAGGAGCCCTGGGCTTCTCTTACGTGCTCAAAAGGTACAGCTGTGACTCTGCTTCCCAGGCTGCCCTGGTCAGCCCCGTGGGAGCCGGTGGAGGCCTCCCTGAGGGTCCCGGCAAGCACCCGGCGCAGGCTTCCCAAGGGCCTGCAGTGGGGTCAGAGCTTGGGAAGGAGGGGTCTCCGAGCCGATGCTGCCTGCAGGATGGCTTCTTGACGCCCCTCCTGCCTTCCTGCTCACTCCCTCTGCTGTCCTAGGAACTCTGGAAGGATCCTCTCCGCTGCCTTTAATCCTGGGCTTGCCTTTCTGCACGAGGCACCCACTTCCAAACGGCGACAGGGGATGTTGAATGAGCTGTGCCCCGGCTCATAGTAAGTGCAGCAGACTTCAGTTGGGTTAACTTGTGCCTTTTAGGTGCGAGAGTAGAGTGTTCAGTTCAGCTCTTAAGCAAACGCCTGGTTTAGAGCCGCCTGCCGCTCTCCAATCACCACTGCCCCATACAGACACGCAGAGGGTCACATACCCCTGGTCACGGTACTGCTGTTCCCATTTGACAGGTGAGGAAACTGAGGCACGCCTGAGGAGGAAGTGAAAAGGGAGGGACCCTAGTTGCACCTCCTGACTCCAAGCCTAGTTCTCCTCCCCTGAAACCAACAGCAGCCTCCAGCTGTGCTTTAAGCTTTGCGTAAAGGTCCGGGTCAAAATGGAAGAATCTAAATACGTAAAGTTGGCTGTGCACACACACGCGTGCACACACACACACAGACTTTTTGAATACATACATACCAAAAGTTTCAGCGGCTCCCAAAAGTCACATGACCCTTAGCCTGAGGTTATCCTAAAAATGGCTGCCTGGGCTAGCCTGGGGCCACCCGAGGAAGTGGGGAATTAACCCTTGACCCTCAGGGCCCCCAGCCCCACTCCTTGTGCTGCCCTCTCCTGGCCGAAATTTACCTCACCCCTGCCTCTCCTCCACCATCCAGGTGGGTCCCAGGAAAGCTGAGGAACGGCTTCCAGCCTGAAGACATAAAGTATCCCCGCCCCTCCCGCCCTATCTGCATTTTACCAGGAGCTTTAACACCTAAACAGCCACAGTAGCTGGTGCTGTGGAGTCCCTGGACTGTTTCTTAGCTGGTTTCCTCCCTGCGTCCTTTGACCTTCTCACTACTAACCTGTGGGAGGATCATTCTTCCCACTGTGCAGATGGGCAGACTGAGGCCCAGAGAGTACCTGGCAGAGTGGGTCTGCCCGGCCCCTCTTTTCACCAGACCCTCTGCTACTGTGATTATTTAGGGCCGCGGCAAGTCACTCTGTGCCCCGGAACCTCACCCCTGAGGAGGTCTCTGCTCAGCCGAAGGCCGAGGGGGGCCTTGGGAGGGCAGCGAGGAACCTGGGCCATCCTGCCCTCTGCCCCCCAGGAAGGGCCAAGGCCAAAGCCCCAGGGGGCCCTTGGCAATGGGCGGTGCTGCGCAGGTCTCTGACTGCCCCAGGGGACTCACGGCTGCTGGGGGGTTGAGCCTTTTGTCCAGGCTCTGAGGATTCTAAAGAGCCCCTCTTAGCTCTACTAATCCCAAAGGCTTTGATGCCGGCAGTCCTGGCTGCCCTTGGGAGCCAGGGCCTCGGGGCTTCTGAGGCTGGGCCAGGGCTGCTGGAGGTCGCTGAGGGCACCTGCTGAGGGCTGCACACTGCAGCCCACCCCACAACTCAGGCTCTTCTCCCCAGAGGAGGCAGAGGCCTGGGAGCGGGCATGGCCCACTCAAGGTCGCCCAGGTGGGAGGTGGCACCAGGGATTTGAACTTGTTCAAAGCTGGTGCTGCTCCCACGACACCACCCTCCCTGGAGCCTCTGTGCCTGTCGGCCAGATGAGGAGACGCAGGGTCCATCTGCCTTGCAGCTGAGCAGCCCACCTGGCCTGAATCAGCACCCTGGGACGCTGGTAACAAGTCTTGGCAGTTTATTTATATCAGTGAACATTGAGGAAGCCACCCTGATGAAGGGGGAGAGAAAGAGAGCAGAAAGGAGAGAGGGAAGAAGGAATAACAAGGAAAAAACAATCTCTCCCTGTTTTTTGTGGAAAATATTCTGCACTGAGGAGGGATGTCAATTCCACAGGCCCCAAGGCCCTCAACCCAGGGCAGTGCCCACGTGCTCCAGCTAAGGAAAGCGTCAGCAAATGCCAGGTTTCCGTTTTATTTCTTTGGGCCCCAAACTACTGAGTCTCCAGGGTCCCCTTTATCTCCGCCGGCCCCTCCCAGCTGGCCCACCGTCCCACGGTCCTCCCTGCCCATCTCACTGTCCCCCTCCTGCTGCAGCCAGACCCATCAGCAGGCTGAGCCTGGCACGGGTCTGGACACAAGATTCCAGGCCCCTGACCCAGTTTCTGCCCAGTACTCTGCAAATACCAGGCTCTGCCAAACGGGTGAACAGCCTGGGGTGGGGGTGACAGATGGGCGAGGCTCCAACAGCTGCTGCCCGTCTCCCCCACCCCCCATCCCCGCCCTCTCTGCAGCACAGCCTTGTTCTGTCCCACGGGTGCTGGGAAGGACAGGCCCTCACCTGGGTCCCTGGGTGGCAGGACACGCACAGGGGCTTCTGGAAGCTCGGGCTCCAGGCCACAGAGTGCAAAGGCTCAGGTGGGGCAGGGGGTCTTCCCAGAGCCCCCGCCTCGCCCAGGCCTGGCCTCAGTACTGGCTGGAAATCCTCTGAGCCAGATCACACCAAATCGGCAGGACCTTGCTCCTTTCTTTTACCCTCTCTCCCTCTATGTGTTTTTTCTTTCCCACCGGTAATCAAGTTTTTCATTCTCCTCTCTCTCTTCCAGGTTTTCCTCTCTCCTTTCTCCCTTTCTTTAAAAATTTTAGGCACCTTAGGAATCAATTAACTTTCACATCCCTACCACCTTGCAAAACATTTGCCTCAACCACAAAGCTCTTAAAAACTTCATTTCCACTCCTGGGCACTAATAATTCCAAAGACAGGTGCCAAGGAAAGAAGACAGAAACCTCTCCTCGGGGCAGCCTGACCCTCAGTGCTCAGAAAGGGCAGGACACTCGGGCAGGCCCAGAGATATTTTTGTGCCTCCTTTGGGAAGGCTTTCTTGGATCCAGCCTGTCCACAATACATGGGCATCTTATGACGCCTCGACTGTGCCAGGGACCTTTCTGCCCAGGGCCTGGATGGTTCTGTTTACCACGCCCTGGTCCACTGGGAGGCTGCAGGAGGCCCTGAGGCCAATACCTTCTAGCAGTGCGGCTTAGGAAAGACCCTTAACATCTCGGAGCCTCAGTGTCTGCATCTGGAAAATGGGAGTAACCATCATCTCCAGCTCATGGTGCCCTGGAAAAGAGCCAGTGGGAGAAATCACCACAAGCACTTGCCAGGCCCCTGGCCAGAAGGAAGTGCTCGAGAAATGCTTGCTGTGCTTGGCTGCGGTTATTAATTATAAGGGCTCTCTGGAGGGATTGTGTGGGGCCCCCACCCCAGGAAGGAGGAAGAGGCCTGGCCTGTTTGTGCAACAACCGATGATGCAAACTGGAAGGGCACCAGGCGGGCCCGCTGCCAGAGCGCGAGGCGGCTGGGCGTAAACAGGCCGCCACCGGCTGTTGGACCGTCTCACCGCTCTGGAAGGGACTCGAGCATCTGCCACTGGCAGCTTCGTTGTGCTTCTGCTCCGGGACTCTGATGGCAAAGGTCAGGGTGGTGGCTGGTGTGCTGGTCCCAGCTGGCTCTTCCCGGGCCCCTTTGTACCCCCTCAAGCCCCTGACTCCTGCAAGGAGCTTCTCCTGCAGTGGGGAGGGTGCTCCGGTCCTGTGCAGGATTTGCCTCCCCTCCCCCAAGAGCCGAGCAGCCTCCCTGGCCCCTCCCTCCAGTCTTATGGGCCTCCTCTGGAGCTGCCTGAGGTCGCATGCAGGCCTGGCCCTCCCCTGCTCAAAAATTTTCAGAAAATGTTCAATCATCATCTCCATCCGGATTCCCTGCCCAGCTGCAGGCCCCCACTTTTCACCCTTGTGACCCTTCTGTGAGGCTGCACTTTCCCATCACCATCACCCCAGACCCATCCCCACTTGCCCCCTTTGCTGGAGCTGCCCCCTCTGCTGCAGATTCCTCTCCCCACCCCTTGGCCTGAGGACAGCCCACCCATCCTCTTGGAGCCAGCTCGAATGCCATCTCCTCCTGGATTCTATCCTTGTGCCTCCTCCCTCATGCACACACACAGACACATGCAGGGAGATGCGCGCACACAGACACTCGCAGAGGACGCCTTCTCGCCTCTCTGCGTTCCCACAGCGCTTTGTTGGACCTCGACACTTCTTGTTCTTTGCATTGCATTGGAGGCTGTGTGCAGATTCCATCTCCTGTCCTGAACCCCAAGCCTGTGGCAGGTACAGTGCATGGCACCTTGGTTGCTGTCGCCCCACAATTCCGTGCACATACAGACACTTCTTAAATGTTCCACTCAACTGATTCCCCCAGGCATGAACATGTCTATCTGTCCGGCTGACGGGAAAGCGTTTCTGAAAGTCATGGGCCTGGCGCAGCTACCGCCCCAGGCTTACGGCACCTACAATGGTGGCATTGATAATTCCTTTTGCATTTCCATTTTTAGAAGCGCACAGCAGAGTGATATTCTGAGCAAGAGTGCTCCCAGAGAACGGATAAGTCCATGCAAATTGCTGATTCTGTGTCCCCCAAATCCAAAATCAAAGTCACCCGCATGCTTTCTAACCCGAGAGACAGGGAGCGACAGGGAGAAGCAAGACCGCAGCGTGACTCGAGCCGTAGCCTCAGTTCCAGCCAGCCACACCACCTTTTGCAAGGTCTGTATAAGAAAGTTGAAAGCATGCATTACCTGTTAGGCTCTGAAAGAAGGGTACAATTCAGGGGTAATAAAAAGGGTTTTCTTGAAAGTGGCTTAATTCAGAACATGCCCCCTGAGTTTTCTCTCGGTCCCGGCCCTGAGTTTCTGGCTGCACTGCCGGGCAGCTCTGAAGTGCTTTCCTTTGAAGCAGCGAGTTTATTTTGGGCCCACCGCATGACCAGTGATGACAAGCCAAACTATAAGATGCTATGAAGCTCAGATTTCCTGCGTGAAGACTGCGCTAAGGAAACTGCAGTCCCTCTGGGGCGCGTCAGGCTCTTGCTTCGTGGAGCGCCTCGGAGCTGAGCCTCCCAGCAGTGGTGACCCTCGCCTGTCGTCATCATTTGTGATCCTTGACATGGAGGCCATATATGGGTATGTTTCTGGAACTACCCAGAAGGGAGAGAGAGAGAGAGAAGACTGCCAGGAAGGGGAGAGAGACACAGGGTAAGAGGCAGGGAGGCAGAGGGAGAGGATGGAGAGAGACTTGGGAGAGACGAGCAAGGGAGAAAGAAAGTGTGGGAGAGAGGAAATAGGGAAAAGAATGAAGAAAGAGGAGGGGAAATGGGAAGGAAGGGAGGGAGGAGAGTGGAAAGAGGAGAAGGAGGGGTGAGGCATGAATGGAGAGAAGGAAGGAAAATAGAGAAAAACAGGGAAGAGAAGGGAGAGAGAAATAGGGATAAACTGAAAGATGAAAAGGGAGAGAGAAAGGGAAGTGAAAGAGAGAGAGAAGAATAAGAGAGAAAGGCGGCCTGGACAGGATCAAAGAAGAGGGGTGGAGAGAGGAGGGGGTGAAGGAGAGGAGAGGCACAGGGAGGGCAGACGAGGCGATAAGAGCAGGCAGACTGGAGCTGTTTGGAGAGAAAGGAGGAGGAGTGGGAAGAGAAAAGCAGAGCAGGAGAAGAGATGGGAAGACAAGAAGGCAGGAGGGGGTGGAGTGAAAGAAAGAGAAGGGACGAGGGAGGAGAGGGGCTGAAGGGCCGGGTAAACGGCCTTGGGAGAAAGCGCCGCTGGATGCCGGGCAGCGAGCCTGTGGCAGGGCCTGACAGTTGGAGGCCCCTGGTATCCAGGCCTGGATGCTGCGGGGAGGGGCTGGTGGTGACAAAGGCGGGACAACAACCAGGAGAGAGGCCAGGGCTGGGCAGGGGCAACAGCACAAGGGAACCCTTCTACCAGCTCCAGGGAAGAACGCCCGCCACTTCTGGAACAGGTCAAATGGCACAAAATATCAGAGTCAGGTGATGAAGACAACAGCCACAGCCACTCTCCTGGCACCCCCAGGACGGGCCGGCGTGCTCCAAGTGCGTACACATGCCACGGACCTCAGGCCACAGAGTCAGGGGGCACAACATGTCATTTGGCTATTCCTCTAACCTGAAAATAATTTCAATCTTATGGGACTGTTCCCCTTAGAAGATTTTGGATTTATAATATCCATAGCATGATTTCATAACACAAACTCAAGAGAACTTCAGCCATGTTTTTATACTCAATCTGAATATTCCACCTGGAAATAAATCTGAGTGGTGAAAGACTGCCCTGGGGTTGGGTCAAGGTTCTGGAGGCCTGGCCTGGTGAGAGGCAGCGGACATCAGTCCCCAACCTGCCTCCCAGCTATTCTGGCATGTTCTGAATCATGCTCCACCCCAGCCAGGACAGTCCCCCAGGCCACCATGGCTTGCAGGCCCTCAGGGTCAGGCTGGAGTTCATCCCCTTCCAGACCCTTCATTTGACCATGGCCCTGTGCCATGGTGGGAATGTGAGAGACTGGGGAAGAAGGTCTCCAACATCCAATGCTCTTTACTCTCTTGGGACTTCCCTTGGCAGTAAGAGGTTCTAGGGGAACTCCATGGGGTGCATCCTTGGGGTCCTACTCCCACCCTGGTCTCTCTGCTGGGGACAAGGCACACATTCTCCACTTCTATCTTCCACTGCCCCATCCCCCTCAGATGTGGTCTGGGAGGGGTGGGCCATGGGCAAGGCAAAGGGCCCAAGGCACAGGGCCCTTCTTGGAGACACATACATTTTGCTCCCCTTCCAAATTGTCTCTCCCTCTTGGTCCAGACAAACTTCCTATAGTCGACAGAGCTGGAGAAACCCACCCTCCAAATCCTACTGTCTTATGATTGGACTCAGCTTTTGAAAATCAAGAGCCCAAATAATTCTTCTTGTTTTCTGATTCTGCTGTGCCACCCTTTAGCAGGGGCAATGGACGTTTCATGGCCAAACACCTCCAGTGGGACGAAGAGTCATAGGGAGCAGGGAGTGCATTGGGGTGGGTGGCCAGGAAAGGGTTGGCCCTGCAGACTTTGACAAATACATCTAAATAACATCCTGTTGCACTCATAGCAACCTACAGAGGCAAGAGCTGTTGTCACACCCATTTCACAGATGAGAAAACTGAGGCACAGACAGGTTGGGTAGTTTGTGTACAATCCCACAATTTATAAGCGATGGTTTAGCAATTTGAACCAGTTCTGCCGATACAAAAGCTAAGGCATATAGCAACGGCACTCTCCCCCACATAATACGGGTATCCAAATGTTGGGGCAGAATGAAGAGAGCCATAAAGCAGAAAATTCCCAAAATGCTGGGTTGTTAGATAGAGGCTCCTTTGGGAAAAGAACTTGCTAGAAGAGTGCCTGTACACATATTGTCTGGTAGACTGGTAGACAATGTAATCTCGGGGTCTTGAGCCTCTTACTGGAGTCCCTATAGCAAGGAATCCAGCATAACCCCAACCTCTTCTCTCAGCATCTCCCCTGCTCATGACTCATCAGCAGTGGGACTTTTCGCTGGATTTTCAACCAGGGCCACCATTTCAAGCATGAAGGGGCCTTGGGGATTTGGACCCTATAGGAACAGAAAACCTCCTGAGCCCTTTCACAGTCTGTTCCTCTTCTGAGATTTAGAACAACTGTCCAATGGACAGGGCTGGACACCGTGTGTGTGACTGTGGCGAAGCCGAGGCCTGACCCTGGAGCACCAGTGCCCGGCCAGGCCGGCTTCACTGGCCACATCCCCCGTTGAACCGTTCCATAGAAAAGGCCGAGTCACAGGCCACAAGAAAGATGTCAAGGTAAGTGTGGAAAGGTAAGGGATAAGCTCTAGTGCTCATCGCTGGCCTCTCCCCCATTTCCTCCCTGGTGCAGTGTGGAGCTGTCTGACGCTACCTTGTGGGCCTCTGGCCCTGCTCTGGAGGGAGCAGAGCAACTCCTATGCATATACTGCGGTGCCTGTTTGTTGGCGCCAGTCTCTTGGTTGGCAGCCTGAAAGACCAAATTTAGGAAACTCATCTCTGGATCACCCTCCAAGTACTTGCCCTGCAGGCAGAAGCAGTGTAAGAAACAGTTAAGTCAAAGCAGGCTGGGACAAAGGATTGCTGGCTTTAAGGCATGCAACAAGGTGGCTCAGAGTGGGGGAAAGTCTATTTCATAGGGAGTAGAATACATTCTGATTCCTGTAATCAGGGGTTCTTAACCTTTTTTGTTCCACAGACCCCTTTGCCAGTCAGGTGAAAACCACGGACCCCTTACTAAGTCCACACTATATTGTGTATTATTATTATTTTTTAAAGATTTATTTATTTATTTATCTCCCCCTCCCCCCTCGTTGTCTCCTCTCTGTATCCATTCTCTGTATGTTCTTCTCTGACTGCTTGTCTTCTCGTTAAGCGGCACCGGGAACCAATCCTGGGACCTTCCAAAGTGGGAGAGAGGTGCTCAATCTCTTGCGCCACCTCAGCTCCCTGGTCTGCTGCATCTCTTATTGTCTCTCCTCTGTGTCTTTTTTTGTTGCATCATCTTGCTGCACCAGCTCTCCACTTGGGTCAGCTCACCGCATGGGTCAGCTAGCCTTCACCAGGAGGCCCTGGAAATCGAACCCTGGACCTCCTATATGGTAGACGGGAGCCCAGTGGTTTGAGCCACATCTGCTTCCCTATTGTGTATTATTTAATAAATATATCACACACACACCAACATGTCCTCACAAGAATGTTTTTTTTTCTTCTGAATATCAATTCAAGCTCAAGGATACCTTGTTAAGAGCCTCTGCTGTAAATTGAGGAATCTCTAATGAATGAGCACAAACCAAGGACAAGACTCAGGTTCAGAATAGACAGGGAGCAGCCCACGCTTCACTTTTGCTTTGGGCTAATCATCTCGATAGGAGAGTTAAACTCTGAAAAAAATCACCAACCACTGCGAAGTCAATTTGCAAAGACTGTGAAGGGTGTTTTGTTTGTTTGGTTGGTTGGTTTCTGCTAGCTCCAGTCACTGGAGAAAAGCTCTGGCATATCACTAGCTCCAGTCACTGGAGAAAAGCTCTGGCATATCACTAGCTGGATATAAATTTAAGTAACAGTTAGTTCAGGGATTAAATCCTAGAATTAACACATTAAAATATTAAAATACACAGCATGCAACAAAATATTATAAGGCAAACAAAGAAACAAGAAATGATGACCCATCCAAAGGAGCAAGATAAAAATTCAGAAACTATCAATGAAGAAGACCAGACTTCGGACATACCAGCAAAGACTTTGAAAAAATGATCTTCAATATGCTGAAGGAGATAGAAGAAATCATGGAGAAAGAAATAAAGATATCAGGAAAATGATGAGTGAACAATATGAGAATCTCAAAAGAGAGAGAAATTTTTAAAAAGGAGCCAAGCAGATATATTTGAGCTGATTCTATAATAATTGAAAGAAAAAATTCCCTAAAGGGTTTCAACAGCAGATTGGAGCTGGTAGAAGAAAGAATTGGTGGACTTGAGACAGGATAATTGAAATGATTCAGGCTGAGAAGCAGAAAGATGGAAGAATGGACACACAAAAAAAGTGAACAGGGCCTAAGAGACCTATGGGACACTGTGCTGGCTTGAGTCTTTTGTGGACCCCATATCCTGTTCTTAAAGTTCTTAAAGTGAAATCTTTTGGTTAGATTGTTTCAGTTAAGGGTCTTTGATTAGATTGCAGGACCCAAGGTAGGTCTTGAAAACATGGAGGCAAGAAGGCAGTGGGAAGAAGTATTTAAAGTGTTGCGAGAAAACAATTGCCAACTATGAATTTTATGTCTGGTAAGAATATCTTTCAAAGATCTTCTCAGATAAACAAAAGCTGAGAGTGTCCATCGCTAGACATGCCCTACGAGCAATGCAAAAGGGAGTTCTTCAGACTGAAAGGAGAGGACACTAGACAGCGGATTGAAGTAGCCTGAAGAAGTAAAGGGCTCGGGTGAAGGTAACCATATGGCCATTACAAACGTCAGCACTATTGTATTGTATTTGGGGCATGTAACTCTACTTTTTATTTCTTATAGGTTCTAAAATGCAATAAAATAATGATAAATCTATGGGTTTGTCAAAGATATAATTTATAACCAGTGCTGCAAAAAGGAGGGTGTATCAGATCAAAGGTGATTATTATAGATTTAGGATGTTAAATTTAAGCCCCTTGGTAACCACAAAGAAAATATCTGAAAAATATACATGGAATGAAATGAGAAGGGACTCAACATGGTACACAACAAAAAATAAACATGAAAATATATATTAACAGAAGAATTGAGGGACTAGAAATGTTTAAGACTTAAAAAGTCCAAATAGTAAAATGGTAGAAGAAAGTCCTGTATTATCAGTAGTTATTTTTAATGTAAATGGCTTAATCTCTCCAGTCAAAAAGCAGAAATTGGCAGAAGGGACAAAAAAGCATAACCTCACTATATGCTGTTTATAAGAGACTCACCTTAAATTCAAAGACACAAGTAGTTTGAAAGTGAAAGGGTGGGAAAACATATACCATGAAAATCATAACCAAAAGAGAGCTGAGTAGCTACGCTAACAGCAGATAAAATAGATTTTGATGCAAAAACCCTCCCCTCGCCCTCTAGCCCCTGCTTTCTTTTCCTCCATCTCACTTCTCTCACACACCCTTATCTGTCATGTATTTGTTCGTCTTTTGTTTATCTCCTATCACCTGCATCTGCTCACTGCTGTGGGTCAGTGCCTGGCACACAGTAGGTGCTCATTAAGTAACTGCTGCATGTGTGTTCCCCTCCTCCAGCCATACCTTGGTGCCGTCTGCCAGCCCCTGCATGACCCTCAGCCATTCACACACACACGCACACACACAACACATAAACACACACAGCAGTAAACACACTACATCACACACACAATACACACCCCACAATACATATAGACACAATATACACACCACACACACACCACATCACATACACAATACACACCCCACAATGCACAAGCACCCCACACATTCCACATCACACACACGCACACACACACACACACACAATGCACATACCACATCACACACACACGCATACCAGGCCACCACCATTTGATGACATCTCCCCACTCTGTTTTTCCCTTCCAGCTGTCCTCCATGTTTATTTTACTCTGAATTCTCATGAATAAAGAGCGGTGTGTTGGAAGTGGATATAGCTCCATGGTTGAGTGCCTGCCTCCCACCTACGAGGTCCCGGGTTCAATCCCCGGTACCTCCTTAAAAAAAAAGTGGTGTGTGTTGGGAGGGTGTGCATACAACCCCACACCAGTGAGAACTGGGGACAGAGCCAAGACCAGCATGTTTTCCTCGTGACAGTAATGCTTCTCCCAGGAAGGAGAAGGGGGGGCACATCCAGCGCAGGGATGGGCGGGAGCTGGGCCGGGGTCAGTGCTAAGTCCTCGGCTGACTGACCCAGTGACAGAAGATCACCTGCCAAGCCAGGCACCCCTGCAGCCTTGGCGTCTGGCCCCAGCCCTGGCTGTCAACTGATAGCGGTTTATTTTGGTGTCAAGTGATGGAAAGGGGCAGGTGAGAAACTGATGCCCTGAGCAGCATTTGGCAGGGGAGGGGGGGCGGGAGCAGACCAAAGTCCCAAACCCCAAGAGGGAGGGAGGAGCACCCACGGGAAGGAGGGACAAGGAGTGGGGGCGGCGCAGAGGGAAGTCCTGGCCTCTCCCGCTTTCTTTAAAACGAGCACTGTGCAAATATTCTCGCTGTCCTGATTCTGTGATAATCAGGGCAGGCTAAACATTCGCTATATTAGAAACCATGCATGTGTCCCAGACCTAGTTTTTCTCCCTAGGTCTGGTTTTTAGAATGCTGGTGATAAACTAAGCCTGATTTATTACATGACCATCCTGTATGGGAAAAGACTATAACTCTGGGTATCTTTGGTCAACCTTAAGAGATATAGCAGAGGGACGGATGTGGCTTGGGTGGTTGGGCGTCCGTCTCCCATATGGAGGGACCTGGGTTCAATCCCCAGGACCTCCCTGTAAAAATTAAAAAAAGAAAAATATAGAAGACGTGTGCGCCATCAGGCCCCGCGAGCCACACAGCAAGATGATGACGTAACAGGAGAGTGACACAAGGGAGAGCCAAGATGAGACGTGCCAAAAAAACAGGAATTGAGGTGGCACAGGCAGTAGGACGCCTCTCTCCCACGTCAGAGGTTCTGAGGATCAAATCCCAGTGAAGACAGTAGGAGAAGGATGAGAAGAGAGGGCAGGAAACAGACACAGAGAACTGCCCAGCGAATGGACACAAAACAGCAAAAACAGGGTCGGGGGTAAAAATGGATAAAAGTAAATAAACAAATAAATCCTTAACAAAAAATGTATAGGGGAGTAAGATATGGGCTATGGTTAGTAGTAATACTTTGACGATGCTCTTTCATGATTTGTTAACAAATGTTTCACAACAATGCAGGGTGTTTGGCAGTGGGGGGGGGTGATGTGTGGGAGCCCCGTATGATGTTATGCATGTTTGTTTTGTAAGTTCACCATGTTTACTGAACACTTATAGTTTATGTATGTTCATGTATGAATGATATATTTCAATAAATTAAAAAAAAAATGAGCACTGGCCACCCCAGACCCTGTGGCCCATCCATGGTGTCTTTCTTCCCCCAGAAGTCCAGGTCCCCAGGTCCCAGCTCAGAGGCCAAGGCAAACTCCAGGGAGAGGAGGGCTCCCTGCCCCCTACTGTGCCCCCAGGGTCCCCACAGGCTCCAACTCCCCACGTGCTGGTGAAGGGAAGAAGCAGCAGGATTTTATCGTGGTTTCCATCAAAATTTGCAGATCTGAGAAGCAAATGCAGTGTCCAGATGTTGGACTGTTGGGAGAAGACTTCAGATGAGAATGGCCAGGACAGGCTGGCCGGACAGAAGGTGTGGGCAGAGCCGCAGCCTCAGCGGCCTTGCAGCTCCCCACCCCCCACTCCCAACTCCGTCTTCTTCGTACACTGCTGAGTTATGCCTGCCCGCAGCCCCCTGAGGCCTTGGCTCCCTGCTCCTGGGTCCCTAGGAAGGACCCACCTGCAGCCACGGCCCTGGCCCTGGACACCCGTGAACCCCAACTGTCCCCAATGAGGGTCTTGCCCCTGGAGAGTGTCCCAACAGGGGTGGTCCTGGGCCTGGGGGGGCGGGCGGCCCACTTGGAGCTGAGCAGAAGGCACCTTCCTCGCTGGAGACGCCACCCGCGTGCCATCCCAGTTAGCGCCGCGCGTCCTGTTTCCAGCTCGGGCCCTGGTGTCGGCAACGCCGGCGGGTTCCTCGCTCGCTGTGGAGCCCTGGCTGCAGCCCTGACCCTCTGAGCCTCAGTTTCCTCTTCTGAGACCAGGGGGAGGGTGACTTCAGACCCCCACGGTGCGAGGGGATGGTTAAAAGAGATCCCAGGAGGTACTCGGCATCGCTCTGACTCCTTCTTCCCCGCC
>JAQZBX010074810.1:0-14705 GCA_029593785.1 Cabassous unicinctus
AAGTAGGCAGGCCTTAACTCTCTAACAAAAACAATGGAAGAAGGGCAAAAAGCTGCCCAAGGGAGCTACTTTGGGAATATGCAGACCAGGGGAGTGCTGCACATCCTCCAGGAGAGCAAGAGACAGAGAGATGAAGAAGCCAAAATGAAAACCATGAGTTATTAACCCCCACAGCCGGGAATGACAGCCATCCCCCACCCTCAAGGCGAACAGCCTGACCCATGGCTCATTGCAGCCAACTAAGAAGGGAACAGATGCCTTCCTCTCTGGGAAGAAAGAGGGTGCACTGGAGGTTGGAAAGTGGTTTCTTCTCCTTGAATTTGGCCAGTAGAGTCCGCATTGATATCAGCTCTGGCAAGACCAGAATCACAGGCAAGTGGAGGTTGACAGAGACACTTCCATGGAAAGATTTGCAGACAGGTGCCATCTGCTGGCCAGCAGGGAAACTGCAAGGAGAAAAACCAATTTTTTGAGTCGCTTCCCCCAGCCCCTTGGAGTGGAGCTGTGCCCCATTAGTGAGTCACTGGCCCTATTTTGATTACTTAAGCTGGAAATTTTCAAAAATTTAGAATAAGTTGAACCAAATACCAAAGAAGAGCCATAAAATAAAAACACGAGGCAAGAGAGAGAAATTAACTGTTAGAGTAAATTCACCTACATATTCAGAAGCCTAGATATCAGCAAAAATTTGCAAGCCAAAGTAAGAAACAAGAAGAGATGTTTGTTCCTGCCAAAGGAACAAACCAAAAATCCTGATGAAACACAAGATTTAAGACAACTAGTCAATGATAATTACACAAATATCTTAAATCAATTCAAGGAGCAATTTGAAAGCCCACAAAGAAAAGTAACAGCTTATGGGAATGAAAGTCACAATGGATGAGATTAAAAATACATTAGAAAAAGTTCTGGGAAGATAGCATCAGAGTAGGCAGGCAGGGCTCAACTCTCTCACAAAAACAACCGAGAAAGAGCTAAAAGCTTTCCGAGGGACCTGCTTTGGGGGTCAGCAGACGAGGACAGTGCTACACAACTCCCAGGAGGGCGAGGGACAGAGAGATGAGGAACCCAAAACAACAAATGTGAGTTACCAAACTCCTGCAGTGGCCAGAAAGGGCTCCAACCCCCCACCCCCAAGATAGTAAACCTAAGCTAAAACCCCTAGCTCACTGCAGCCAACAGAGAGGGGAACAGACATCTTCCTCCCTGTCAGCTGTTACAAGGGAAAAGAGAGGGGAACTCGGAGGGGCTTCTCTTCAGTGAAATCAACCAGGAGACTCTGGCCAGACCAAAGCACAGGAAAGCGGAGATTGAAAGAAATGCCTCCATGGAAAGGTGAGGTGACGAGTGCCATCTGCTGGCAGTCTGGAAATTGCATGGAGAAAAACTGCTTTTAGGTCTTTCTTAACCCGAACTCCTGGGAGAAAATCTGTGCCCAAGTAGTGAGTTTCTGGCCCAATTTTGATAACTTAAGCTGGGCAATTTTAAAGACTTAGAATAAGTTGAACCAAATGTACCAACATATTCAGATGCCTATACATCAGCAAAAACAGACAAGCCATACTGGGAAACAGGAAGAAATGGCCCAGCCAAAGGAATAAAGCAAATATCCTGAAGAGATACAGGATTTAAGACAATTTATCAATGACAATCATGCAACTCTCCTAAGTCAATTCAAAGAATTGAAAGAAAATATGACTAAAGAGATAAAGGATATTAAGAAGATACTGGGTAAGCATAAAGAACAATTTGAAAGCTGGCAAAGAAAAGTAACAGAGTTTATGGGAATGAAAGACATGATGGATGAGATTAAAAACACATTAGAGGCACATAAGAGCAGATTTGAATTGCTCAAAGACAGAATTAGAGATTTTGAAGACAGAACATCTAAACTGGAAAAGATAGGAGAACAGAAAGAAGGAAAAAATGAAACAGGGTCTCAGGGAATTGAACGACAATGCTAAATGGACAAACATAAGCATTATTGGTGTCCCAGAAAGAGAAGAAAATGGAAAAAGGGCAGAAAGACTATTTGAGGAAATAATGACCAAAAACTCCCCAACCCTTATGAAAGACATAAATACCAATAGCCAAGAAGGACAATACACCCCAGGGAGAATAAATCCGAATAGACCTACTGTTCAGAATGGCAAATATCAAAGATAAAAAGAGGATTCTGAAAGCAGCAAGAGAAAAGCAAAGCATCACATACAAAGAAACCTCAATAAGATTCAGTGCCGACCTCTCATCAGAAACCATGGAGATGAGAAGAAAGTGATATGATGTATTTAAGGTACTGAAAGAGTAAAACTACCAGCCAAGAATTCTGTATTCAGCAAAACTGTCTTTCAAAACTGAGGGTGAGTTCAAAGTTTCACAGACAAACAAAAACTGATAGAATATGTTACCAAAAGACCAGAATTACAAGCAATACTAAAGTGAGTACTGCAGCCTGAAAGGAAAAAACAAGGGCAAGAGACTTCGAGAAGAGTGTAGGGTAGGAAGGGTAAATTAAAGGGTAAAAAGACAAACACTAGTAAGATACTACAACAGAAAGCCAGAGGACAAAGTGGATGAAGTAAATAATACCTTTACAGTAATAACATTGAATGTTAATGGCTTGAACTCCCCAATCAAAAGACGTAGACTGATAAAATGGATGAAAAAATATGAGCTGTCTGTATGCTGTATGCAAGAGACTCACCTCAGACTTAAGGGCACAACCAGGTTAAAAGTGAAAGGTTAGAAAAAGTTATTCCATATAAATAGAAACCAAAAAAGAGCTGCAATAATGATACTAATATTGGACAAAATAGATTTTAAATGCAAAACTGTTAATAAGGGATGAAGAAAGTTGTTATATATTAATAAAAGGGGCAACTCGCCAAGAAGGTATAACTATAACAAATATTTATGCACCTAACCTGAGTGCACCAAGATATATGAGGCACACACTGGCAAAACTGAAGGAAGAAGTAGATGTCTCTACAATAATAGTTGGAGACTTAACTATACCACTGTCAATATTGGATAGAACATCTGGAAAGAGGATAAATAAAGAAACAGAGAGCTTGAATAATATAAATGAACTATACCTAACAGATGTCTATAGAGCTTTGCACTCTAAAACATCAGGATATGCATTCTTTTCAAGCGTTCATGGATTCTTCTCCAGGATAGACCATATGTTGGGTCACATGACAGGTCTCAATAAATTGAAAAAGTTTGAAATTATACAAAGCACTTTGATAATAATGGAATGAAGCTGGAAATCAATAACAGAAAAAGGGAAATACAAATATATGGAGACTAAACAGCACATTCTTAATAAGTAGGTCAAAGAAGAAACTGCAAGAGAAATCAGTAAATATCTTGAGTTGAATGAAAAGGAGAACACAACATATGAAAACCTGTGGGATACAGCAAAGGCAGTGCTAAGAGGGAAGTTCATAGCTCGCAATGCTTACATTAGAAAAGAAGAAAGAGCTAAAATAGAACACCTAACTGCACATCTGAAGGAACTAGAAAAAGAACAGTAAACTAATCTCAAACCAGGCAGAAGGAAAGAAATTAAAATAAAGATCAGAGCAGAAATAAATGAAATTGAGAACAAAAAATTAAACAATAGAGAAAGTCAACAAAAACAAAACTTGGTTCTTCGAGAAGATCAACAAAATCAACAAACCCTTAGCTAGACTGACAAAAAAAGAAGACACAAATAAATAAAATCAGAAATGAGAAGGGGGGACATTACCACTGACCCCACAGAAATAAGAGAGATCATAAGAGGATTTATGAACAACTGTATGCCAACTAGACAATGTAGAGACTCACTAGAACAACCTACACTGACCCTAGAAGAAACAGAAGATCTTGACAAACCAATCATGGGTAAAGAAGTTGAAACTGTTTTCAAAAACCTCCCAAAATGAAAAGCCCAGGACATGATGGCTTCACAGGTGAATTCTACCAGTCATTTAAAGATGATCTAATACCAGTCTTGCTCATGCTCATCCAAAAAATTAAACTGAAAGGAATACTACCAGACTCATTCTATGAAGTCAACATCACCCTAATACCAAAACCAGATAAAGATACTACGAAAAAAAAGGAAAATTACAGACCAAATCCCCTAATAAATAGAGATGCAGAAACCCTCAACAAAATAATAGGAAATGGAATCCAAAAGCACATTAAAAGAATTATACACCATGATCAGGTGGGTTTTATACCAGGTATGCAAGGATGGTCAACACAAGAAAATTAGTGTAATAAATCATAGTAATAAATTGAAGAATAGAGATCACATGATTCGATTGATACAGAAAAAAGCATTTGACAAAATACAGCATCCTTTCTTAATAAAAACACTCCAAAAGAGAAATAGAAGGAAGCTTTCTCAGCATGGTAAAGTGTGTATATGAAAAACCCATAGCTAGCATTGTACTCAACAGTGAAAGCCTGAAAGCTTTCCCATTGAGATAAGAACAAGACAAGGATGCCCATTGTCATCACTGTTATTAATTATTGTGCTAAAAGTTCTAGCTAGAGCGATTAGGTAAGAAAATGAAATAAAAGGCACCTAAACAGGAAAGAAAGAAGTGAAACTTTCACTCTTCACTGATGATATGATCCTATATCTACAAATCAACAAAGCTACTAGAACTAATAGACAAGTTCAGCAAAGTGGCAGGATACAAGATTAATATGCAAAATTCAGTAGCATTTTTATACACTATTAATGAGGAATCTGAGGAAGAAGTCAGAAAAAAATTCCATTTACAGTAGCAACTAAAACAAGTATTTAGGAATAAACTTAACTAAGAACATAAAGGACCTGTTTTCAGAAAACTAAAAGCATTGCTAAAAGAAACCAAAGAAGACCTAAATAAATGGAAGAATATTCAACTGGAAGACTACATAGCATTAAGATGTCAATTCTACCCAGCCTGATTTACATATTCAATACAATCCCAATAAAAATCCCAACAGCCTTTTTTGCAGAAATGGAAAAGCCAATTATCAAATATATTTGGAAGGGTAAGGTCCCTGAATAGCCAGAAACATCTTAAAAAGGAAGTACGAACTTGGAGGACTCTCACTTCCTGACTTTAAACATATTACTTAGCTACAGTGGTTAAAAACAAGCAAACAAACAAAACCAGCATGGTACTGGTATATAGATAGGTTGATCAGTGAAACTGAATCAAGAACTCAGAAATAGATCCTCACATCTATGGTCAGGTGTTCAAGTCCACCCAGATGGGTTACAGCAGTCTGTTCAACAAATGGTGCTGGGAGAACTGGATATCCATATCCAAAAGAAAGAAAGAGGACCCCATCTCACACCTTATACAAAAATTTTCTCAAAATAGATCAAGGACCTAATTATAAAAGCTACAACCATAAAACTTCTGGAAGAAAATGTAGGGAAATTTCTTCAAGATTTTGTGGTAGGTGGTAGTTTCTTAAACTTTATACCCAAAGGACAAGCAACAAAAGAAAAAAATACGTAAATGGGACCTCCTCAAAATTAAACACTTTTGTTCTTCAAAAGGCTTTGTCAAGAAAGTAAAAAGGCAATCTACTCAATGGGAGAAAATATTTTGAAACCACATATCCAAAAAGGGTTTGATATCCATGTTGTATAAAGAGATCATACAACTCAATGATAAAAAAGATAAGCAACCCAATTAAAAATGGAGCAAAAAGACTTTAATAGACATTTCAAAGAGGAAATACAAATGGCCAAAATGCACATGAAAAAAATGTTCAGCATCACTAGCTATTACGGAAATGCAGATCAAAACTACAATGAGATACTATTTTGCACCTTATAGAATGGCTATTATAAAAGATAAAAAAATAAAAAAACAGAAAACTAAGTGCTGGAGAGGATGTGGAGAAATAGGAACACTCCTTCACTGTTGGTGGTACTGTAGAATGGTGCAGCCTCAGTGGAAGACAGTTTGGCAGTACCTCAAAAATCTGAACATAGAACTGACATATGATCCAGCAATCCCGTTACCAGGAATATATTCAGAAGAACTGAAAGCAAGCATGTGAACTGACATATGCACATCGATGTTCATAGCAGCATTATTCACAATTGCTAAACTATAGAACCAGCCCAAGTGTCCATCAGCCGATAAATGGATAAACAAAGTGTGGTGTATACATACAATTAATTACTGTTCTGCTGAAAGAAGAAATGAAATCAGGATGCATATGACAATATGGGTGAACCTTGAGGATATTATGTTGAGTGAAATAAGGCAGACACAAAAGGAAAAATATTGTATGGTCTCACTAATACGAACAAAATATGAGTAAACTCACGGAGGTAAACTCTAGAGTATAGATTACTAGGAGATAGAATGTGGGTTGAGAATGGAAGATGATGCTTAATGTATGTAGAATTTTTAATAAGGTTTATTGTAAAAATGTGGAAATGAATAGAGTTGATGTTAAATCATTATAGTGAGTATAACTAACTGCTGATATATAAATGTGATTGTGACTGAAAAGTACAGTCTGTGGATGTAAATGTTCCTTTAAAGGAAGCTAGAGAGTAATCTAGGGACTGTATAACATAGTGATTTCCATGGTGGATGAAGCGCGTGGTTAATAGTATAAATATAATAATGCTCTACTTTTACATAGTGTTAAGAATATGATGATACATTTGAAAATTACAACTGATGTAACTTATGGACAATAGTTAACAGTGATAGTGAAATATTTTTGCAGAAATGGCAAAAGATATTTTATCAGTTCTAAGGGACAATGGGGTATAAGGGGCTATGGGATTTTTCCTTTTGGAATAACGAAAACATTCTAAAATTGACTTAGGTGATGATAGCAAAACTCTGAAAATGTGAGCCACTGTACACTTTGAATGGATTGTATAAAGTGTGGGACTTTATAACATAGGGAATCTAGTGGTGGAAAATGAACTGTGGTTAATAGAGCAAATATGAGAACATTCTCTCATGAACTATAACAAATAATACTAATACAGAGTGTTAATTATCAGGTGGGTTGGAGTAAAAATACACCAAATGTAAGATATGCACTATAGTTAGTAGTAATATTTTGACAATGTGCTTTCATAGTTTGTAACAAATGTTTCACAACAATGCAAGGTGTTGATGGTGGGGTGATGTGTTGGAGCCCTATATGATGATACGCATGTTTGTTTTGTAAGTTTACAACTTTTACTATACACTTATTGTTTATGTATGTTCATGCATGAATGATATACTTTAATAGAATTTTATTTTTAAAAAACAGATATAAATGTTAATGTTCTTGGGTTAGGCAGTGGTTTCTCAGATATGATGCAAAAGCACAGGTAACAAAAGAAAAAATAGATGCATTGGACTCTAACAAAATTTAAAACTTTTGTGCTTCAAAAGCTACCATCAAGAAATTGAGAAGACAATGCACAGAATGGGAGAAAATGTCTGCAAATCATGCATCTGATACATGATGTGTACCCAGAATATAAAAAGAACTTACAACTCAATAGTAAAAAGACAAATAACTCAATTTAAAAATCTACAAATGATCTGAATAGACATTTCTCCAAATAAGATGTACAGTAGCCAATAAGCACATGAAAATATGCTCTGTATCATTAACCATCAAGGAAATGCAAATCAAAACCACAATGAGTGAAATAAGACAGACTTAAAAGATAGATACCTAATGATATCAGTTATATGAAATAACTAGAATACATAAATTCATAGAGATAGGAAGTAGATTACAGGTTACCAGGGCAGGGAGAAGTAGGGGATGGGAATTTAATGATAAATTGGGACAGAGCATTTGTTTGGGGTTATGGAAATGTTTTGGTATTTGATGGTGGTTCTAGTAGCACAATATTGTGACTTAATTAATACTACTGTTGTGTACTTCAAAGTGGTTAAAATGTGAAATTTTATGTTGTATTTATATTACCACAATAAAAAATTAAAAAAAAACAACCAAAAAAAAAAGAAGAAAGAGCTAAAATCAAAGACCTAACTAACCGTATACCTGGAGGAACTAGAAAAAGGACAAGAAACTAATCCCAAAACAAACAGAAGGAAAGAAATAACAAAGAGCAAAATTAAATGAAATAAAATGAATTTTTAAAAAATAGAATTTTAAAAAACCAAAGGCTGGTGTTTTTGAGAAGATTAGTAAAATTGACAAACCCTTAGTTAGACTAACAAAGAAAAAAAAGAAGATGCAAATACATAAAATCAGAAACAAGAGAGGGGTCATCACATACGCCACAAAAATAAACAGTATAATTAAAGAAGAGAGAATACTATAAAAAATGTATGCCAACAAGATGGAAAACTTAGATGAAATGGACTAATTTCTAGAAACACGCAAGCAACCTATACGGATGAAAGAAGTAATAGA
Organism: Cabassous unicinctus; assembly: GCA_029593785.1. Taxonomy (NCBI): domain Eukaryota; kingdom Metazoa; phylum Chordata; class Mammalia; order Cingulata; family Chlamyphoridae; genus Cabassous; species Cabassous unicinctus. The sequence goes on from JAQZBX010074810.1 coordinate 8,419, forward strand.
AGAACACAACAGACTAGTCACAAGTAATGAGATTGATTCAGTCATTAAAAAAAAAAAAAAACTTCCCAACCAAGAAAAGCCCAGGAACAGATGGCTCACAGTGAATTCAACCAATCATTCCATAAAGAACTAATACCAATCCTGCTCAAACCCTTCAAAAAAATTGAAGAGGAAGGAACATTACCTACTCATTCTATGATGCCAATATCACCCTCATACCAAAGTCACATAAAAACATATAAGAAAAGCAAATTACAGACCAATCTCTCTAATGAACTCAGATACAGAAATCCTCAACAAAATACTTTCAAATTGAATCCAATAACACATCAAATGAATTAAACACCAAGATCAAGTGGCTTTTATCCCAGGTATGCAAGAATGGTTCAACATAAGAAAATCTAACAGATCAAAGGGGAAAAAAATTACATGATCATCTCTTATTGATGAAGCAAAGGCTTTCAACAAAATACAGCATCCTGCCTTGATAAAAAACACTGAAAGATAGTAGAGGGAAACTTCCTCAATATGATAAAGGGCATATATGAAAAACCCACAGTTAACATCACACTCAGTGGTTAAAAGCTAAAGACTTTCCCTCTAAGATCTATAACAAGACAAGGATGCCCACTGTCACCACTTTTATTCAACATTGTGTTAGAAATTCTTGCTAGCACTTAGGCAAGAAAAAGAAATAAAAGACATCTGAATTGGAAAGGAAGAAGTAAACTTTCACTATTTGCAGATGACATGATCCTACATTTAGAAAGTTCTGAAAAATCTACAACAAAGCTACTAGAGCTGATAAATGAGTTCAGTAAAGTGGTGGGATATAAGATCAACATGCAAAAATCAGTAACATTTCTGTGCACTAGTAATGAACTAGTAAGGAGGAAATCAAGAAAAGATTACATTTACAACAGCAGCTAAAAGAATCAAATATCTAGGAATAAACTTAAGCATGTAAAGAACTTGTGTATAGAAAACTGCACAACATTAGTTAAAGAAATCAAAGAAGACCTAAATAAATGGAAGAATATTCCATGTTCATGGGTTGGAAAACTAAATATCATTAAGATGTCAATTCTACCCAAATTAATTTACAGATTCAATGCAATCCCAATAAAAATTCCAACAACAGTTTTTACAGAAATGGAAAAGACAAATACCAAGCGCAAACCAGCAATGCATTTGGAGAAAGACTTTGACCAAAAGGTGAAAACATTACCTACAAAAGAGTTTTTATGGCTAATAGATTTCAAAGAGAGTCGGGAGGTCATACCAGAGGTAACCACGCTTATGCAGGTCTCAGGCAGATTCCACTAACTGCCACAGTAAACAAAGCTTCGAACAAAAGTGCTCCCGAGGGCTCTAAGCACATCCATAAGGCACAAAGCCTCATGAAATCAACACACCCTTGGCAGGCCCTATTTGGGAATATATGATAATCTGTTTCCCCAATATAACATAGTTATACTCATTTATAATTGTCCTACTCATGATTCTTCTACCTCTTTTATTACAACCCATAATTATCACTATATCCATTAAAAATATGTCTCCAAGACTTAAATCATTGGACTGTTCATATGCTGGTTGAGCCCTGAATCCCAGAAGAGTTGTAGCCAACTTCTATTCTCCAATTCTTCAGGCTTGTCCTGGACAACTAACAAAATGATGCTGATGAACAAGTCCCATCCCCAAAAGCAAGGAATATCTACAACTGCAGGCAAAACAGTTCCTCCCACCTGCCCCATGATATCTAATCCCCCTCTCAGTCTGAAGCAGTCAGAACAGACATAATCCCAAATCCGTCAAGATTGAGGAATGAACAAACATAAAGGGGGAGTATAACCATGGGACAAAGTAGATTTATTGTTACTGAAGTTATTATCTTGTGTTAACAGAAGAACTTGTAGCCTTGATATAAAGATAATGGTTACCAGAGGTTCAGAGGGGTGGGGAAGGGATGAGTAGGTGGAACACAGGGCATTTGTAGAGCATTGGAATTGTTTTCTATGATGCTGCAATGATGGATACATGACATTATATGCTTGTCAAAGCCTATAAAACTGTACAGCACAAAGTATAAACCATATTGTATGAAGGAGGATGGTCCACTGATGGGCCCTTGATATTGATGACTATGCTTATAAGCCTTTGCTCTTGAAATTGAAACTTAGCCTAGTGTTGTGAGGTGCCTAAGAGTTGCCTCCTGAGAGCCTCCTTGTTGCTCAAATGTGGCCTTTCTCTAAGCCAAACTCAGCATATAAATGCATTATCTTCCCTCCAACATAGGACATGACTCCCAAGGAGGAGCCTCGCTGGTGGGATTACTACCAAGCACCAACCAGTAATGCAACTGGAAAAAGACCTCGAATGAAAGGGGGAAAACGGTAAGGACAAATGAGTTTATATGGCTAAGAGACTTCAAAGTGAATCTGGAGGTCATCCCAGACGTAACGCTTACACACATCTCAGCTGTATCTCATAGACTGCCAAGGTGGATACTACCTCAAATAGTGGGACTCCTGAGGGCTTTCAAGACACACAGGTCCTATAATCAGGGCAGATGGCTCTGGAGTTTGGTGCCTTTCCAGTGGGCACTGCTTTGGAGTTTGTGCTTCTGAGAGTGACAAAGTTGGACTCAGTTATGGCTTCCCTACACATGGCTCATCTGTCCCTTCTATTTGAACCTGTACTTGGTGCTGGAGTTGGTGGTTGTACATCCAAGAGACTTGAATCTGGTCTGTGCATGTGCCAGCTGGGCCCTGAGCTTCAGTGGAGTTGCAACACCTACTCTCCAGTTCATTGAACTCACCCAGGACAACTAACAAGGAGGTGAAGATTGATAACCACCATACCAAGGAAACAAGAGAGCCTACAACTGCAAGCAAGAGAGTCCCATCCTTTGGCTGTATGGGATCGAAGGCCCCTCTCAATTAGACATGGAGTGGACATCACCATCCCAGAATCCTCAAGATTGGGGAATGAACTATGGACTAGAGTGGATTTACTGGTATTCTACAATAGACTTGTGATTCTAGCAATGGAAGAAATTGCAGCATTGATGTGGAGGCAGTGGCCATGGGAGGCTCTGGGGGCAGGGGGAGGGAAAGACAGGTGTAATGCAGAGAATTTTTTGGGACTTGGGAATCATCCTGAATGGCATTGCAATGACAGATATATGCCATTATATATCTTCCCATAGCCTGCAGAATTGTGTGGGAGAGAGTGTAAACTACATTGTGCACTATGGTCCATGCTCATTGGCAATGCCCCAGGATGCATTTATCTATTGCAATGAATGTGCCACACTAATGAAGGATGTTTATGTAGGAGGGTGTGAGAGGTGTGAGGAGCGGGGCATATGGGAATCCCTATAATTTTTGTGTAACATTTATGTAATCTAAGTATCTTTTAAAAATTTTAAAAATATGCTAAAAAAAATCATAACTATAGACCTTGGTTAGTAGCAGTGCTTCAGTATTGGTTTATCAACTGTAACAGATGTGCTATAATAATGTAAGATGTTAATAATAAGAGACAATGTGTGTGTTGGTGGGTGGGGATTTATATGGGAATCACTTATACTTTTGGTGTAACTTTTCTGTAATCTAAAACTTCTCTGAAAATAGTTATTATTACAAAAAGAGAATCAATTCAAAAGATAGCTGAAATAGCTAATAAATCTCAGTGTTGGTTCTGGCCTACATAATAACTCTGAGCCAGATCCCACCTTATAGCTGATCCTGCGGCTTTACAAGCCTAGCTACTTCTCAGCAGCACTTGGAAAGACATAATTCTTACTCATGGTAGGAACCACTGACTGGGGAATGGGCTGAAATCTTTCATGATTCAGGGACCCCCTCCCCTGCCAAATACCAGGGGGTGGTCCCATAAAGTAATGTTAATAATCTTTCACTTTGCATCTTTCACTTTGCATCTGTAATCCTGCTTGTGATCTCTGCTTATCATTTCTCCAATGGAAAAATGAGCCTCCCCTTCCTATTAATCATCTAAAACTAAAAGCCACCCAACAAGAACCATTATTAGGGCACATCCCTCTAAAATTTTGCAGCTTTACCCTGAAATACCAGAGCTTGGGATTCAATCACTCCAAAGCTGTCTTCAGTACTCTTCAGGAATATTCAACTTACCCCTACCCTAACACTGCTTATGGTGACAGACAAACCTTCCAGTTTAATGGTGAACTTGTACCTTTACGGCCCTGCCCCAGTAGCAATTCTACCTACTACTACCAAACCTAAGGGCCCTTCCCACAAGCCATAAATGCTAGTTATTCCCCCAGCTCATATTCCTGATTTGGGTAGCATAAGAAGTATTCTTTCCCAGAACTTCCTATTGGGTAGATGTAGCTAGTGAAAATCTATACCGCTACCTCTCCCTCCCTGAAGACTGCTCCTCTGACTCTCTGAATGTAGATAGCACCAATGACTACTATGGCATCAGCCTATTATCTCAACTTTTTTGACTTGAGCCTTTTGTGAAGCAATGTGTATAAACACTATAAACCCAGATCCCCAGGTTTTTATGCCCCTCACTTTATCCTTAGAAGGCACAAGATATTTCTGGTTATGTGGAAGCAAAATATATATAGCTCTTCCTGTCTCTTGGCATGGAACTTGTGGCATTGTCTCCCTTATGCCAGATGTACATTATCAAAAAGAGCTTAACTCATCTCTAATCCTAAACCTTGGGGCTCTTACCTCTTATCACCTTTTCCATCCAACACCGCAAAAGTCTAGCATCATCCCTATCCCCAACCCACTTGAGAAACAAGGCATGGGGTATGCCATCCTATGTCTGTTCCTTCCAAGTTATGACTACTGAAACTTAGAAGCAGCCGTTAAAAATATCTCGTTACAGGTCTGTTGATTCAGCCGCAACCAATCTAGCTTCCTTGGACTACAAAAACAGGTAACATCTCTAGCAGAAATAGTCCCCCAAACCAGAGAGCTTTGGACACTATTCTTGCTATCAAAGGGGAACCTGTGCCTTTCTCATAGAAGAATGTTGCTTGTACATTAACAAATCTGGATGGGTTATACATGATATAACTAAGCTCTGAGTTCCAAAATTTTAGACTTACCAAGTCATCTTGGAATCACGTCACATACTTTACTGTCATTTTCTTCTGGTTTCCTGATAGCTTAGGCAACCCTCTCTGACCCATCTTAAAAGGCCTGTTGATTTTACAAGGCCTGCTTTGCTTTCATGGACTATTCCTCCTTTTCAAGTTAAGTTCCTGACTAGTCACTTGATGCTCCACTTGGGTAACCAACTACATATTGCTCTCCCAAACACTCTGAGTCCCTGGAACCAGTAATACCTCTAGCTTCAGGGCAATCAATTCCATTCCTCAAGCCCTGAACGACACCCCTAACCAGCACAAAGTATCCAGAGTTGTCATTGCCCCAAATCCCTCATGATTGAGGAATAGTTAGAAACTCAAGGGAGGACTGAAACCAATGGCACATTATTGCCACTGCTTCTTTCTCAGCTCATTCAACTCACTTTCTAGCAGATTCAGCAAAAAGCCACCAGAACCAGTTAGTAGGAAGTAGCATCTTTGCTTATCTGTAACTTTTGTAACGTTTCCTACCTATAACTTTTTCTTTTTGAGCTTGTTTTTCAGGCAACCAACCAAAAATTATATAAGCTGAACATGCACAGAAGTATGAACTGATGTTCTTAAATGGCCTCCAAGACACCAGGAACCAAAATGGAACTAAAGTTGCATGTATTGAGAGGCATTGAAAGAACATTCAATGTGAGAGGTCCCTCAACAAGGAAAATCCGGTCTGGAGCCTGCCTTACCATTTATGGACAAATTTGTGCTTAAGTCAAACCACATGAAACTAACCTTCCCCATAGCAACATCCACCTCCTCTCCCAATAAAATCTCCCTTAGCCCTCAAATCAGGGAGACAGATTTGAGTTTGCCTCCTGTCTCCTCACTGATCGACCTTGCAATAAAGCTCTTTCTTTTCTCAAAATCCCCATGATTTGACATTGGCTTCTGCATGCATCAGGCAGTGAGCTCTTTCTCGGCAACAGCTGATGTCCCATTTAGAGCTGTTTTTCTTACGTTCCCAGCCATTAGTTAAATTTCATTAAATCTCTAAATGCCATATAAACTTTCACTGTCCCTTAGCCTTTTGGTCAACTTAAATTAATTTCTCTTAGCCTTTTCCTGGATAATTTACTTGTCTCAAACAATGGTTCTGCAGGTAGGCCATGCACCTGAAAGGCCTGGCTGTTTT
>JAQZBX010074811.1:0-14692 GCA_029593785.1 Cabassous unicinctus
TCTTTTTCTTTAGAAAAAGGCTCTGTCCGTGCCCCTGGCTGGCATCCACCCCCTGTGCCCGCCCAGAGGCGGGGTATGGCTTTAAGGGGAGCAGAAGCCCCTGGTGCCCATTTGCCAAGGGATGAGGAAGGAGGAAAGAGGCGTGAGGCGCCCTGCTGGCCCCACCCACTCACCGGCGAACATTCCACTTGCACAGAGGGGAGCGGCGGCCCAGCCCCCTGGCGGGCTTCACCCTCTACCTCTCCCACTGTGGGGCATTAAGGGTGGGGAGAGAGGAGGGGGACTCCGAAAGGCAGGTGGGCTAGCACCACCCCAGAGGTCCAGGCAAGCCAGAGCCAGGCCTAGGTGAGGGTGATGTAGGCAGAGGCCTTCTCTTTCAGGTGCCGAAGACAGAGGTGACAGCTCCAGCTCCCTGTGGGGGTGGCCACAGAATGGGGAGTTAGGCCCAGATCAGGGGGGCTGCCCCAGCCCCCTCCCAGCCAGAGAACCCGGGTTCCGACAGCAGGAAGACAATTTTCCAAGCCCTTCTGTCCCCTCATCCCATAGTGCCCACCTCTTCTCTCACCTTCCGGGGGCTCCGCCATGGGGGGACTCAGGCAGTACATGTGGTAACCCCGATCGCAGTCGTCACAAAACAGCAGCTGGTCCTGGGGGGTGAGACCCGCCCAGCTGGCACCCTGGGGGCACGGGCACCAGAAACCGGGGTGGGGGGCTGGGGCAGGGGCTAGGTCAGAGGGGCTGGGGGAGGCGGTTCCTTCCAAGAGAAGGGGCTTTGGGGAGGTCTCTGCGTGGCGGAATGGCTGTGCAACACTGCTAGGGCAAGCAAAAACACCCCTGAGCACTGCCAGTTCGCGATTTGTAGTCGGTTCAAGATTCCACGGACACTTAAAATGACACTAAGGTCCTTGGTGATGCCAGGTCTGGCAGCAACTGGCGTGGGTTCCCATCCCAGCTGTACCATTTGCCTAGCTGGTGACGGTGGGGTGCGGGGAGGGGGGAGTTTTGCCTCTCTGAGCTTGGGTTCTCCTCTGTGAAGTGGGAACGAGAGCACCTACCTCAGAGGGTGGTTGCTGGGAGCTTGGGAGCGTGAGGCAGAGGAGGGGGATCAAGTGGGCTCAGTTAATGACACTAGCAACGACAATACGTGTTACTCGTGTTCACCAGGGAGGGCCTCTGGGGAAAGGACTTAGGCTGGACTGGCCAAGGCGGAGGTGCCAGGTAGGGAGGCTGGTGGGCACTCACGTCGTTCTCTGAGGTGCCACACAGGCTGCAGGACTTGCATTCGATGCACTGCCAGCGGTAGGTCCGCACAGCCGCCGTCATGTTCACCGTGAACTGTAAACACGAGGGGTGTCCTGGGGGCCGAGGGGGCAGGGATGCCATTAGGGGGGCATCATGCCCCTGGTGGGAACTGAACCCTGGAGGAGAAATGGCTCGGCCCCCACCTCTGGCTCGTAAGGCCAGGATGAGCTTCTGTGGGCCACTGCCTGACCCACAGCTCAAGACCACAAGGCCACGGCCACACGGCTCACTGCCCCCGCGACCGTGCCAGAGCCAGCAGCACGGCAGCCACCCCAGGCTCCCACCCAGGCACCATGGCAACCACACTCCGCTCCCTAAAATACCATGGCAACCGCATGCTATTACCACAGTGCTGTGGCAACCCTGCCGTACCACCCGCACTACCGTGGTAACCACATCTGTTAACCCCCGGGCTGAGGCAGCCACATTCCACTACCCAGGACAGAATGGCCAACAGACTCTGTTAACCGCAGTAGCATGGCAACCGCATTCTCCCAGCCACGATGCCATGGCAACCACCTTCCATGACGGGTCCCCCACACCTTGGTTCCATGCAGCCAAAGCTACCCTAGCAAACAAACTGTTCCTGACAGCTCCGCGCAGTGCCATTCCATGAGTCATTCCACTAGCCCAGGGCAGAGACACCCGCGGCCCACTGCCCACAGGGCCATCACAGCCGCGCTCCACCACACCCAGTTGCCATGGCAACCAGATTTCACTGCCCACAATACTATGACAACCACAATTCATTGCCCACTGTACTGAGGCAACCACAGACTATCACCCACAATTCCACCACGGGAAACCACAAGCTACTAAACACAGTTCTGTGGCAAACACGTGGCTCCCATATTGTGGTGGCAGCCCACTACCCACCATGTGGTGGCAACCATCTTTCACCACTCCTGATGCCACAATAAGCACGTGCCACTCCCCACAACACCGTGGCAATCAGATGCCACAACCCACAACACCTCAACACCCCCAACCCATGATTCCCAAAGCCTCGCAGACCCCACTCCGTCTCCCACAATGCCTCAGCAATGGAGCCGGCTCCAGGGGCTCTGGCCATCCACAGACCTTATCCCCCTCCCTCCCATCCTCCAGGCCTGGCCTCCTGGACGTCCCCTCCACCCCAGCCCCCAGAAGCCTCAGGTGGGGGGCATCACCTGATCGCCCACAGTCAGCACAGGAGATGAGGTCCTCGGGACACCCTGTCTTCTTGGAGCCACCCAAGCAGAAGTCGCAGTAGCCGTTGGGGATGACAGTGCCATCGGGTGCCTTCTTGGCTGAAAGACAGCAGGCAGGGGTCGGCATGGGCAGACGGGGCACTCGGTGGATGGTCACTGCAGAAGGAGGGGCGCAGGGAGGCTCCCTACCTGTGTGTTTCCTCTGTGCCTCGGGGACCCAGGCCAATTCTTTGTAAAACTCTGGGGGTAGGGAGGGACAGAGAGAGGGGCTCTCACCACAGGCAAGCTCCACCCTGCTCCCAGCCTCAGCCCCAGGGTGGACCCCTTGGTCCAGGCATGGAGGAGGTGGGGAGAGCGAGCAGCTTCCCCAAGCTGTGGCCAGTAGCAAAAGAGAGTTTGGAAGGGAGGGCAAATCATTGCTAGCAGGACCCCCCAATTGTTTAAGATGGAAAACTGATGTTCCCTCTTAGGTAAAAACCTGGCAAATCCAGCTTTCAGAAGAGCCGTCTGCCTCCCTCCTCTGAGCCGGCCAGCCACCCTTCTCACCCAGACTCGATCAAAACTCTGGAGATACCACTGGCCAAGATTTGGTGTGGAAACAGACATGTGGAAGAAAAATTCTGCACACAGAATTGGTGTGTGGTGGGGGTGGGAAGGCAGGTGTCTCCACTGGCTGAGGCCCCTCGCGCCCACACCCCTCCGCTGTCAGGGTTGGCACGGGATTGGCCTAGGCGGGCACCGTGGGCTTCCAGGCCACAGACCCTATGCCTTGGCCAAAGCTCAGCACGAGGGAGAAAGGGAGGCAGGGAAGGTGGGGGAGTCATCTATCACACACACACCCCCAAGCTCTAATTGAAACAATAAATCAGACCCAGAAATATTACGCCCGGCCGGGAGCGCGGGAGAGATGGTGGGTTGCCATGGCAACCCCAGAGCCAGCATCCCCACCATCAGCGGGGGGAGGGGACCACTGAGCTGGAGATTTTCCAGAAATGTCTTACATGCCGTGCGTCCACCCCACCCCAGCCCCCAGCTCCTCAGCCCCCACTCCCAGGCCCCCCTCCCCACCCCCCACCTGGCCTGCCTGCTCACGTTTATGGTTGTTTTTCCGGTGGAAGGGCAGGGCATGGCGTTCGGCGTTCTCCTCCCCCTCCTCCTCAGCCAGGTGGGTGTGGGTGTAGTGGTAGCTGAGCCCCGGCCGGTTCTTATACCGTTTCCCACAGACTGGAGAGCGGGGAGGGCTGGTCAGCCCCTCCCAGCCCACACCACCTCCACCCTGGCCTCCAGGATCGCCCCTCCCCCCTCTGCCAGAAGCCGGAGCATCCCCCACCCAGGGAGGGGGAGGAAGGAGAGTTCTCCGGCACCACCCCCCTTCTCTCTCTTTCTCCCTCTTCAGAAGGACTCACTATCACAGACATACGGCTTGTCTCGGTCCTCCAGGGAAGCGGTGTCCTGGCGTTTCCGGAGACCCCCGATGCCATATGCCTGAGGGGAAAGTCAGGAGTGAAGGGCCAAGAAAGGAAGGGAGCCGAAAGAGCTGTCATCATTTGGGCCTGGAAGTCAAGTTGCAGTTCTGCCGCTTTCTGGCAGCAGGGCCTTAACCTCTCTGAGACTGTTTCCTCATCTGTAGCACAGGTATGAAGATAATCCTAACCCACTGTGCAAGCTCCGGTTTGCAAATGACATAATAGATCCGAGCCTCAGTTTCTCCATCTGTGAAATGGGTATCAAATTTCCTACCCCCTTGGGACTGCTCTGGGGATTAAATGAGGTCCAACTGGAAGGTAATGTCTGATCATTGTATGTGCTCAATAAATAGGACCTGTTATTGAGGGGAGGGTGATGGGAGAAGCTCTGGGGTGATACCTTTCCTTTGGCCCTGTTCTTCCTCCTGGGAATGTCATCCTCCAAGTCTTCCACCTCGAGATCGTGCGGAAACTCCAGCAGCTGCTGTTTCTGGGCACCAGGAGGAGCGAGACGGGGGTCAAGAAAGCAGTTGGGGGTCCTGGCCTGCTGTGGGGGCACTCTGTGGCAGAGCTGGAGCTCAGGGGCCAGAGGGCAAGTCAGGAGGTCTTCCAAAAAGAGACAAGGTCCGGGAGAAAAGAGACTTGGGATAGCCCCAGGGAGCCATGGGAGGTTTCAGAGCAGAATTGGGGATGGGGGGCAGAGTGGGCAGCAGGGGTGGGAGGAGGATTCTGAGCTGGGGCGCCCCTGGGGGTGGTCCTACCTGACAGTCCATAATGGTCTCCTCCTCCTTCAGCTCAATCTTCTTCTCCCCTGTCTCAGCACACAGTAGAGCCTCAAGGACCGGCCCTTCTGGGAGGCCGCCCTCCTTCTTCAGGGGCGCCTCACAGTCTAGGGACAGGGCCGTGGGGGGTCAAGTGGAGAAGCCATCCCTGGAGGACTCCTCACACTGCCCGTGGGGTGGGGGGAGCATGCTCTTCGTGGGAGAGAGGGAAGAGGCTTCCCACACTCCACCAGCCACAGATGCAGGGATTCAGCCACACACCCTGGGAAAGCTGCCCAGACCCTGGGGAAGAGATAGCCCTCGGACACACATGGGGAGATACAGACACTCAAATAGGATATGCAGGGACATTCACAGGGGGACACAGACAGACCATCAGAGACAGTTGGACCCACAAAGGAAGAGGCACAACCAGACCCTCAGATCCACCCAGACACTGGGAAGCGATAGAGCCAGACCCTTGGCTACACTTAGACACATGGAGAGACATAGCCAGGCCCCTGGAGACACTCCGAGACCCTCAGAGACAGATACCACCAGACCCTCAGATACACCCAGACCCATGTGGGGAAGACAGGCAGACCCCACGATACACCTGCAAAGGGGAAGAGAAACAGCCATCTATGCTGATGCCCCTAGACACATTCAAGAAGCGATGAAGCCAGATGATCACTCAGAAACACATCTCGTACCCCAGACACTAACAAGCAGAGTCTCCCAGACACCCCCATATGCCCAGACACCCTCAGGAAGAGGAGCCCTGGAGACTCACGCAAGGAGAAATAAACCTTCTAATACACCTGGCAACACCTGAAAAGAGACACAGACACTGATGGACTCTCCTATGAATGGAAAGAGTTACAACCAGGCATTCTGATACACCCCAGTACACCCGGGAGGAGATACAGGCACCCTGCCACGTCCAGACGCACCCAGGGAGATACACACAGGCACCTACGGGCCTACGGGAAGAGAAAGCCAGACATCGGATACATCCCAGCTCCTGGGGAGAAGACAGCCAGAAACTCAATAACACCTAGACACACATGGTCATAGATAGCACTGCACCCTGAGTACACCCAGGTCCACCCAGGAGGAAATACAAGCAGAGAAGCTCAGCCATTCAGGGAGAACTGTAGTATCTCTGGAATATGCCCAGACACACATAGATAGACACACGGCCGGCCATTCAGACACTCACTAGAGGGGAGACAAAGCTCAGACACACACTGAGATCAGCGCACACGGAGCCTGTGCTGGGGGCACTGATGGGGCCACAGCAGGCACAGGGACGTGGTTCCACCCACCGATCTTGTACTCGCAGGGCCGGAGTCTGGGGTCTTCCAGGATGTTGAGTCTCCGTTTCTTCCTCCAACAGCGGGCAGGGTACGTGTAGATCTGTCCCGGGGCCAGACCTGGAGTGAGAAGGGCGGTAAGAATGCGGCCGAGGGGCCGCGGCTCCGCCCCCCCCCCGCCCCCCCGGCAGGTACCGGGCCCGCGGTGGGTCTTCTCCATCCAGATGTAGCAGTTGTTCTGGGCCACGCCGGTCTGCGAGTCGAGGAAGGGCAGGCGCAGGCTGCGCTCGGCGCACAGGCGGGCGTTGTAGCTGCGGCAGTGCTCGATGGCCTCACGGTAGAAGTCCTCGCCTAGGCTAGGGGGCGGGTGAGCGGGCGGGCAGCTGTCAGCAAGGGTATGTGCGCCTGGTCGCGCGCAGCACCCCTCCTCCAGTCGCGCCCGTCCCGGGCCTCTCCCCTCCTTGCCCCTCCTGGACCCAGTGTGGAGGGAGGGGACAGGGCCAAGGGGCCAAAGGACTCCCAACAGGGAACTCAAGGAGGACTCCAACTAAGGAGTAGATACACACACTATAGAAACAGACAAAAACACACCAGGACCCATCCAAAGGCACAACGCAAATGAACCACACATAGTGACACAGGATTCACACACAAAGAAAGAGACATCCCAAGACTCACAAAGGAGAAACAGACAAATCTCATACATATGCACACACACATATCTACTGCAAACCACAAATATTACAAGTCATACACTGTAGAAACAGATAGATCACACATACATCCATGCACAAACACCCACCACATGTCCAAAGACACACAATACAAACAAATCACCCATCAGGAATCACATAAAGACAACATGGAAGCACTTATCACAACACACACATATGTACCCCCAAACACACACAGATACACAAATATCAAGAAGACAGGAGGAAGAAATCACCCACATATGCACTTACACATATATCCAGACACAACACAAGCAAATCACACACAAACCATATCCAGAGACACAATACAAAGAAATCACACAGATTCACACAGGTTACACACACACATTCACAAAGATACACAACATAGAAACCAACATCTCAAATACCACATATCCAAACACACAAAGATACACACATACAATATATAACATAGAAACAGACAAATCCACCCATCTTCACACAAAATCTACACACAGATACATATATACCTACATATCCAGAGACAGAGAACACAGACAAATCAGGCATAGTTCCAGAAGACATGTACACACCCTCAAAGACCCAAATATCCAAAGATATCTAGTGTAGAATAAAATAAGTCACACACGTATCCACACACAGATAAAAGAACCAGAACACAAACAAGACACACACTCCACATCCCAATAAAAGTAGTGTGGACTTCACTGGAGTTTACCAACGCCTCCAGCCGCCAGGCCGTTTCACCCTTTCCCGGACCCCAGGGGTCGCTGGACATAGATGATGACCCTCTTCCCCGAGGAGGACCCCGAGGCCCCCCAGCCCTCCACCCCGCCAGGAGCAGCGCGTCGGACCCCTTCTTGCCAGAGACCCACAGTCACACACGCATCCCCGCGCAGCCCCGCACCGGGTGACAACCCCCCAGACACCACATCGGCCCCACCCCCGGCTGCCACACATACACGCCCGCCCGCGCAGACCCGCCCGCGCGCCCTGCCCCAGTCCCTCCGGCCCACACCACCTCAGGGGGCCGGGGATGACCGTGGCCATCTTGCTCCCCGGGTCCTGCCCCCAGCAGGTCCCCGCCGGGTCGGTCCTCCCAGCGCTCGGGCGGGCGCCGCGGCAGCCCATCCATTCATTCCCGGGGGGCGGGAGGACGGGGCCGCAGCCAATCACGGCGGCGGGGCGGGCCGGCCCGGGCCATGCTGGGACTGGTAGTCCCAGGCCTGGGGGCCCGTCGGACGCGGGACAGGGAAGGGGGATGCGGGGCGGGGGGCGAGGCGGGGCCCGGGGGAGCGCACACCGTCACGCACACGCGCTCGCTCCTCCCCACATCCTAGACTCACATGCGTACACGCACACTGGCACACCTGGACCCAGCCACACACCGCAGTTTTCACACACATTCGTACATGCACGCACAGATGCCCACACACACACACACTCCCACCCACGCCCCTCACAGACGCACATTTACACGCACACACACACACTCCAATACCAGGAGACTTAGCGGCACCATACAGGTGACTTCCTACCAACGTGCCCACTCACACACACGCGCGGCTCTCCCCCCACCCAGTGCCCCCCACCTCCAGGGGACCCTGTCCCACCCCACTCGGGACTGTCTGTCGCAGCCACTCTCGCAGGAGCCCCGCCCTGCTCAACCCCTTCCAGCAATGCGCCTTAGGTGCTGCAGCCACACCCGCACTCCAACCCTGGCTGCTTGCTTGCCACATGGCCCCTGGCAGGAGACTTCACCTTTTGGGGCCTCAGTTTCCTCACATGTAAAATGAGGGTGATGCCTCATTGGATTGTTGTAAGGATTAAATAAGTGTTTTTAAAGGTGTCTGACACATAGTAAGTATGCAATGAAGTCATTCACTCCCCGGAGGACTTGGTACGCACTGAGGTGCAGTGCGATGGCTGGAAGTTATTAGAATGCAATCCGCCTGGCACACTGTCGATGCTCGATAACTTTGTTGAATGATTACGTTTACCGAGCACTATGTGCCAGGCACAGTGCCCTACGGGGATGACATTTAATCCCCAGAGCAGCCTTCTGGGGTAATACTATTATTATTCCCATTTTCCAGATGAGGCACAGGGAGGTGAGGTACATGCTGGAGATAGCGCAACCCTCAGCCCCTGGGAGCATTTTGAAGGTGGGACTGAGGGAACATCTTGCTCACCCCGTTGCCTGTCCCCAGGTGGATTGCCCCCTTCTCTCTCCCACTGTCACCCACACAGACGCCACCCTAAGAGGTCCCCGGAGAGTGAGCTGACCCACCAGGTCATGCACACTCACCCCATCTCTACACACACATACACCTCTGTACCCTCCCTGGTCCAGAGTTTGTGTCCAGGTTTGAGAGGCTGCATAGACAGAGTTTCATTCATGCCCAGGAGTGCCCTCGTCCACCAGGGAGCCCTCCTGCAGACTGGGAGAGGGAGCACGCTAGTCTACACCATTCTGTCACTGGATGTCACATACACAGAGACCGCCTCAGGGCCTCCACGCTCACTCCACCATACACACCCACAGATCTAAGCCTTAGCCCCTGCCACATCCCTCCCCCATCCCCCAACCATGAGAAGGTGGACAAGAAGAGTCAATGAGGGTCTCTGACACCCCCCATCCCCAAGCTTGCCATGGCCTCCAGGCCCCTACTGTAGTGACCCCATAACTACCCTCACAGACCCACTGCCACCTTCCTCTCTCACCTGCCTCCACCCTCACAGGCCCCCAACACACACTCTCACACTTGCTCCCCACACCACTAGCCCTGCACACCCCAGTTCACCCCTGCCCCACCCCAGAACCCTTGCATCAGTTTGAGCAAGTGAAGCCTGAGTCAACACCCCATCTCCTCCTCAAAGGCCCATCTGCACCCACAGATCCAGGCTGACACCAGAGAGCATCGTCCTCCCGTTCCTTACCCCAGTGGCCTCAGGGAGCCTCTCTCCCTCACACTCTCCTGCACACCTGGACGCCCAGTTCTCCCCACGCCCAAACAGTCCTCCCATCCCCACCCCCAAGCACCCACAGTAGGAAACAACATGATGCTCCCACCGCAAACCAAATTTAGGTGGGGTCAGGCTCTGCACTCAGCGCTTGGCAAATGTCACCTTGTTTAAGCCTCACAACTGCCCCATGAGGTAATAAGAATTATTATTACCCCCATTCTCAGATAGGAAAAGTGAGGCTCAGAGGGAAAGGAAAATTAATAGCTGAGGCTGGAGCTTGAATGCAGACAACCAGAACTCCTGAGGGCTGCAGGCTCCTGCCTCCAGCTCCCAAGGGATTCCACTCACATTCTTTTGGGAGCAAGGGAGCCCCTACCATCACCCTGCAGACCCCTGGTAAGATGAGTGCAAAGAGGGTTGCTGGCACTCCCACCCACACGCCCTGGTCTCCAGGCCCCTGCAGTGGGCTGCCGCGACTGAGGGGTACCCCAATACGTGCAGACCCACCACCCCTCACAGGAACCCTGTTCCCAGCCAGGTTGAGGGTCTCCCTCACAGCAGAAGCATGTGTGTGTGCGCGCGCCCGCCACTGAGGGTGAGAGGGAAGCAGAAGGGTGTCACAATCACACACCGCTTCACGTTGTCTTCGGCCCCATCCACTGTCTGCGAGCCCACCGCAAAGCCACACGTGTCGGCGCGTGCCTATGAGCCCCAGCCCCCCGACATCCACACCCTTCTCTCCCAACTCCCCCCACCCCCGCCCTCAGAAGCCAGAAACGACCGGGGACCTTTGGTCCAGCCACCAGGCGCGACCTTTCGCGGGGGGCACTCCCTCTCCCCTCCTCCCCCCCCCCAGCACTCGTTGCTCAAGGTCAAGGCAGCGAGAGCACGGGGTGGGGGGAAGGGTGGGGGAGGTCGCCGGGGCCCCTTTGTGCGGCGGCGCCGCGGCTCGCCCTCCGCCTCCTCCCCCAGGCCGGGAAGGAGGGGGAGGGGAGCGCAGCGCTCGCCCGCGGGAGAGAGGGCGCCCGCGGCCGCGCGCCTGTCACTCCGAGCCGCTGTCACGGCCTGGGGAAAGGGGGTGGGGGAGAACTGGGACCCCGGAGCCCAGGGTCTCGAAGAGGGAGGAGAGAGAGGTGGTGAGAGAGGGAAGGAGAGGGGTGCCTAGAGCGGGGGATGGCAAAGGAGGGAGGCAGGGAGCGAGCCTCGGACCCAGGCGTCCCGGCTCCCAGCCCCTGGGCCCAGGTGGAGGCTAACGCTTGGACAGGGAGAAAGGGAGGGACTCCCGGAGGCTGAGGGCGCTCCCAGCACCCCTTCCAGAGGCCTCCTGTCCCCAGGAGGATGGGAGATGCTCTTGTTAGAGGTATAGGGACGGGGGCGGGGTGGGGGTTCGGTGTAGGGTTCCTACAGTCTAAGCTGGAGGCCCGGGGAGCAAAAGGGGGGCACAGCAGGGATCTATAACCCGGACGCCCGACGTCTCGGCTCCCACCCTGCGGACGCGCGGGCCCGGATCCCCAGAGAAAGAGGGGAGAGAGAGAGAAAGGTGCTTAGCTGAGGGAAACAGGATGGTGGGGACCCCGAGACCGAGGTCGGGACCCGGCGCCCCCAGTGAGCTGGAGGAGAGGGATGCCCCTGCCCACCCTGGGTGGGGAAACTCGGCCTCTGCCGGCCCCCAGCCCGCGCCACATTCCTTCACTGACAGCGACAAAGAAGAGGCGCCCCCGCGGCCCTGGAGGGGCTCCCTCCCCCAACCCCAGGAGATGAGAGGGGGTGATGGGTCCCCAGGGGGGAAACGGTGCGCTGGGGGGGTCCCCCATTCAACTACCAGCCGCGCGCTGCCTTCCCCTCCCCAACGAGGGCAGGGAGGGCTCCTGGGGGTGTTCGGGTCGGAGGGGTCCGCGGAGACACTCACGACTTGAGCGGGTTCTGAATGGCGGTGGCCATGGCCCGCTCCGCGGGGCCGCCTCCGGCCCGGGGCGCCGCTGCCGCCGCGCGCGGGCCCAGCCCGGCCTGCGCCGCCCGCTCTGCCGCCCAGCGCGCTACGATTTCATTCATTCTTGGGGCTGCGGCGCGAGCCGGGCGGGGAGGGGCGGGGGCGGGGCTCGGCCAATCCCCGCGCCTTCCGGCGCACGACGGGACATGGAGTCTAGGGGCGCGCAGCGGGGCCCCGGGGGCGCCCCTGCAGGGACTACACGTCCCAGGGGGCGTCGGGAGGATCGTGCACCCATTGGCTGCTGGGGATACAGGGCGGGGCTGGGCTCGCCCCAGAGCATCCTTGCCCTCTTCTCGGGGATGCGCCCTTCCCAGCTCGCGCTCCCCACCGGCGGGGGAGCAGGTGGTCCCCAGCTTCTGAGCCTCCCCAGGGTCTGGGGGTGACCCCAGGCTCTGTCGTGTATGCTTGTCAGTGCCTGCTTGTCGGGATGTCTCTTCTGAGTAAACCAGCCTGTGAACAAGCTAATCAAGGCTTCATACATTTATTGAGCGCCTCTGTGTGCCAGCGCTTCCAGGCGCCGGGCATACAGTAATGACCAGCACAAAGTCGCTGACCTCAGGTCGCTGACACTCTAGTGGAGAACGATAATAAAAAAGACAATGCGAATATTCTCGCTAATCCGATTTTGTGATAATCAGGGTAGGCTAAACATTCGCTATATTAGAAACCATGCATTTGTCCCCAGGCCTAGTTTTTCTCCCTAGGTCTGGTTTTTAGAATGCTGGTGATAAACTAAGCCTGATTTATTATATGACCATCCTGTATGGGAAATACTGTAACTTTGGGTATCTTTGGTCAACCTTGAGAGATATAGCAGGGGGACAGATGTGGCTCGGGTGGTTGGGCATCTGTCCCCCATATGGAGGGACCTGGGTTCCATCCCCGGGACCTCCTGGTAAAGGTAAAAAAAAGAAAAAGATACGGACGCATGGGCCGCCAGGCCCCGCGAGCTGGTGAGCTGACAGGCCCCATGTGTGGGTGCACCATCAGGCCCTGCTAGCCACGCAGCCAGATGGTGACATAACAGGAGAGTGACACAAGGGAGAGCCAAGACGAGATGCACCGAAAAACCAGGAACTAAGGTGGCACAGGCGATAGGACGCCTATCTCCCACATCGAAGATTCTGAGGATCGAATCCCAGTGAAGACAGGAGGAGAAGGATGAGAAGGGAGGGCAGGAAACAGACATGGAGGTTGCCCAGCGAATGGACACAGAAACAGCAAAAACAGGGTGGGTGGGTAAAAATGGATAAAAGTAAATAAATGAATAAATAAATCCTTAATAAATAAATAAATAAATAAACAAGATGATAAATAGGTAAGATCCTTCCAGAGAGTGAAAAGTGTTATAAAAAAAGGAAAATAGGTGGATTCAAGGGAGGCGTGGCCTATCTGAGGAGGTGACATTTGAACTGAGAACTGAGAAAGTACCAGTGAAGCAAATACGAGGGGAAGCCGGTCCAGGCACAGGGACCATCACGTGCAGGGCCCTGAGGTGGACTCATACTTAGCATGTTTGAAGATCAGCAAGAAGCCTAGGGTGGCTGTGAGGAGAGAAGAGGCTGGGGAGGGAGCAAGGACCCAGGTCGTGTAGGCCATTATTTTTAAAATGGATTTTGTTCTGGGTACAATCAATCATCCCTGACTCTTCAAACACACCAAGTCATCAGCAACTCCTATCAGCTCTATATTCACAAAATAGCTCTAGGACCTGCCCACCCCTCCCTCCTTCATGGATCCCACCCTCCTTCTGCTCCCCGTAGTCTCCTGTTGGGACCATTGCAGCAGCTCCATCATTGGTCTCCCGCCCTGCCCCTCCCCCCAACCTGTTCTCCCCCAATAGCCGATATGGGGAATCTAAAACATGTATCATTTAATCTAAGTAGCTTTTTAAAAAACAAAAACATATATTTAAAAAAATAAAATAAGACATAGATCACATCACACCACTCTGGCTCAAAACCTCTAGTGGCTTCTTTCACAATTAGACTAAAATGCTTTGTCCTCACCAGGCCCTCAAAACCCTACTCCATCCCCCAGATCCTCACCCCATTTCTGACCTCATCTCTCTCCTTCCTTCCCTTAGTTAATATTGTTCCAGCCACACTGGCCTCCTCCCATTCCTGGAACATTCCAGGCCCCTTGAAGCCACAGGACCTTTGCACTTGCCATTCCTTCTGCCTAGACTGCTCCTCCCCCAGATACCTGCATGGCTCCATGCCCCCCTTCATCCAGGTTTCTACTTAAATGTCACCTCCTCAGAAACCATCCCAACTAAAGAGAGGGCCCCACCTAAAACAGCATCCTCTGAAACTCTGCCCCCTTAAATATTTTATTTTTCCTCCAAACACTTATCATAATCTGTCATCATATCATTTATCTATATAGTTATTTGGTTTATTGCCTGTTTATTGCCCATTGGAATATCAGCTCTATAAAGGCAAGGATGGTGGTCATCCACTGCTGCCTCCCCAGTGTCCAGAACAGGGCTTGACAACTAGTAGGTGCTCAATAAATATTTGTTGAATAAATAAATAAATAAATTAGTAATTATGCCCATGTCCTGTCCAGTATCCAGTCCTGAGTCACACAATCAGTGGGGAGAGAGAGCAAGGGGGATCCCATGCTGTGCCCTCCCACACACAGGGACTTGGACCTGCTGAATGCGGGCGGGGAGAGGGGGCTCTATCAAGGAGGAGTTCCCAACAGAGGGTCTGGAGCTGAAGCTTAAAGGCAGAGAAGGGAGAGAGTAAGGGACACCTTCACTCGTTCCTAGAGTATAATGGTACCCAGCTCTTTGGGACATGTGGTGGACACAGCGGCCCCAGGCTCTGCCCGAAGTACACAGTCCAGGGGGTGACAGACCTAGCCTCATTGCCAGCCATTGTGATGAGGGAAGCAGAGGTAGAGGGGTCGGGGCTGGCATGGGGGAGACACAGGGGGCTATGGGAGTTCAGAGGAGGCTCCTGACCCAGCCTGGGGGTCAGAAGGACTTCCTGGAG
>JAQZBX010074812.1:0-14702 GCA_029593785.1 Cabassous unicinctus
TTTTTTTTTTTTAACTCCTAACTGCCAGCGCCCCCCTCCTCCGCTTGCTGTCTGTGTCCATTTGCTGGGTGATCTTCTGTGTCTGTTTCCTGCCCCCTCTTCTCATCCTTCTCCTCCTGTCTTCACCGAGATTCGATCCTGGGAACCTCTGATGTGGGAGAGAGGCATCCTACCGCCTGCATCACCTCATTTCCTGGTTTTTCAGTGCGTCTCGTCTTGGCTCTCCCTTGTGTCATTCTCCTGTTATGTCATCATCTTGCTGCGTGGCCTGATGGCTCAACCAGGCGTGGGGCCTGACCCTGCACCTGCTCGCTGGGCCTGGCGCCTGCACACCTTCTACATTTATTTTTAATTTTTACCAGGAGGTCCTGGGGATCCAACCCAGGTCCCTCCATATGGGAGACAGACACCCAACCATTTGAGCCACATCCACCCCCACCCAATGCTTTTAATGACTCCTTGGGACAGTTGCCTATAAAGGGCATGCACAATCTCCTCAGGACCCATCCTGACTATTCCTCATGGTCTCCAGGCCCATTGTGAGAATTCAATCCTAACATTACCTAGATAGGAAAGCATAAGGTGTGCTCCAAGAGCTAGAACATATACATCAAAGGAGTTGCAGTAATTTTCCAACCCATATTGGGAGAATCCTGGAGACCAAAAAGGACAAATTAATCAATATGGGTGCACTTATCGAGGATTTGGGTATTAATATATTAGCCTGAGCACCTGAGAGTGGTGTTACTAGTCTGTTGGATTGGTTACTGGAAGCCTGGACTCAACAGTGGCCTATAATCAATGCAGTTGGGAGGCTAGAACCTCACTAGCCTATTGTAGAACAGTACTTCCCACACTTTAATGTGCGTATCCTTCTCCTGGGATCTTGTTAAACTGAAGGCTCTGATTCAGTAGGTCTGGGGTAAAGCCCGAGATGTTGCGTTTCTAACAAGCTCCTAAGAAATATTCATGTTGTTGGTCTTCAGACTATATTTTGAGTAGCAAAGCAGAGGAAGTAGTGCAAAGGTTAGAGTGATGGGAATGTCTGAGTGTACCTATTATGTACACCTGCTAGCTCTCCACCTCTGAAGGGCCCAGAAAGATAAGGCAATAAGAGAAGCATTGGTGAGGGGAGCACCAGCTTCACTGAAAAGCACTGTAGTGGCCTCTTCAGTAGGCAGGAGATGAAGATAAGAGATGCTCTCTTGCAAACGGACAATGCTATTTCAAGGGGACAAATGGAATCCTTGTGTGGTAGAGGCTAGATGATGGCACCTAACCATGAATGCAATTACTATATAAACTGCAGGGACAAGTGGTAATCAAAGGGCTCTGTGGTGGTAGCTAATTGATCATAGTATCCTAGGAATGAAATAGATGGACAGTCAACTGATGTGCTACTTGACTCAGAGAAGTGGAAAAATTCTAGTCCTGGTGGACAGAAACTTGATTCAAGTTGTTTGGGGGTATTTATAGTCAGTTCCTTGACTTAAGTCAGTCACCTAGACCCGAAGTCCCTTGATTAGGGTGGGGGTGAGGTCCTGGGTCCCTTCCACAGTGTATTCTGTAAATCTTCCCTCTAGTCAGTGTTTCTCAGAATGTGGTTCCTGAACCAGCAGCATCAGCATCTCCTGGGACTTTGTCAAAATTGCAAATTCTCAGGCTCCACTCCAGATCCACTGAATCAGAAACTCTGGGGATGTCTCAGCAATCTGAGTTTTAACAAACCTTCCTGGTGATTTTGATAAAATTTTTTAATCACTGCCCTAAGCCTTCCCTGGACAGATCTGTGACCATTTGCCAGGATGACTATGAATGGGGAAGAGGAAATACCCAGACCTTTTTGGGATTGCTAGGTACTGGCTCTATATTAATACTAATCTTGGGGACCCCAAACACCATCGTGGGCCACCGGTCAGAGTGAGGGTTTAGAGGATCAAGTGATAGTTGGATGTTGGCCCAGGTCTGTCTCACAGTGGGTCTGCAGATCTTTCCAGTGTTTATTGCTCTGGTTTCAGAATATATTGTGGGAATAGATATACTTAGTATCTAGCAGTATCTCCACACTGGTTCCCTGATCATGAAGTGAGGAAGAGCCGAGTGGAAATCATTTGGACTGTGCCTGCCCCACCATGTCCCTTGCCTCCCTGCTAAAAGCAACTAAAAGCAATGCTGCATTCCTAGAGCAGTTGCATAGATTAGAGTGCCTTCAAAGACTTGCAAGGAATCAACACAGCCCTTGGTACATTGCATTACAGCTAATAATCTAGCATGTGCTTTCTTTTCTATACCAATCAATTGAAGACAATCAAAATCAATTCCTTTTCAACTAGCATGATAGCAATTTACCCTCACTGTCTTACCTCAGGGCTCTGTCAACTTTCCTGCTCTATGTTATACAATAATCTTGACATTCCACAGAATATCAGACTCACCCTTTAAACTGATGACATTATGCTAACTGGATCTGGTGCACAAGAAAGAGCAGTCACTCTAAATGCCTTATAAGACACTTGCATGCCAGAGGGTAGAAAATAAATCCTACAAAAATTCAGGATCCTGCCACATAGGTGAAATTTCTAGGAGTCCAGTGGTCTGGGGCATGTTGGGATAATCCCTCTATAATGAAAGATACGTTGCTACATTTTGCATCTTCACCATGAAGAAAAAGGAATGATGCTTAAGGGGCAGTTTGGACTTTGGAGGCAACATTTAAGGGTAGAGCTGCAAAATATTCACTGGATATTGCATAAAGTTGACAATGGATGCAGGCCAGGGCAAGAAAGAGCTTTGCATCAGGTTCAGGCTCCAGGGAAAACCGCTCTGCTGCTTGGTCTTTATGACCCATAGATCCAAGAATCTTCAGATTATCTGTGGCAAATAAGGGTGCTATAGGAGTTTCTGGCAAGTCTCAATAGGTGAATCACAGCACAGACCCTGAGAGTGTTAGAGTAAAGCCTCCTCTGCTGATAATTATTTTCCATTTGAAAAAAAAGCTCCTGATTTGCCCCTAGAGTATAGTTCATGTGACAATACAAGCTAAAGGTACTATCTATAGCAAACCATAAAGTTGTATGTACACAGTAGCATTCCATTATTAAATGGATATTGTAAACATGAGACCAGGCCTTAGAAGTTTCAGAAGGCATTAGTAAAAGCCTGGCCAGGTGGCTCAGGCTCCTACTTGTATTGCTTTCTTTTTCTTTCCCCGATCACACTTATAGCTTAATGAATAAGTTCTCTACAGTTAAAAAAGGGAGAAAAATGCATGGTCTTGATTTTCAGATGGATCTCTAAGGTATGCTGGCATCAGAAGATGCTTTACCTCCATCCAGGGGAGACTCTGAAACACAGTGGTGAAGGGAAATCCTCTCCATGGGCAGAATTGCAGGTAGTACATTTGGTTTTCCACTTTGTGTGGGAGGAAATGGAGGTTTGGGGCTATACTAATTCATGGGCAGTGGCTGATGGGTTGGCCAGAGACTTGGAAAAAACAAGATTGGCAGACTAGTGACAAGGCCTGGGGAGAGGTAAGTGGATGGATTTCTCAGATGATTATAGAGTGCGGTGACATTGGTGTCTTGTGTAAATGTCCACTAGAGGGAGCTGCTACCAAGGAGATTTTCAATATCAGGTGGGCAAGCGGTCCCATCAGCTGGCTTTTATCTCCAGAATCCTGGGACTTAATCAGTAGGCCCATGTTCATGTGGCCACAGGGGTGGGGGCTGTGCACAGGCTCAATAAATGGACTTTCTCTCACCAGGCTGATCTGGCTACCAGCACTGCTGAGGGCTCAACCGGCCGAGGTCAAGATGAGCCCTCTGCATAGCACCACTCTCCCGGAAGACCAGCCAGCCAACAGGTGGTAGGCAGACTACATTTGACTTCTCTCATCATGGAAAGAGGAATGAGATGTTGTTCTGGAAATGGATATGCATTCTGGGTAGGGATTTGCCTTCCTTGCCTAGAACACTTCTGCCAGCACCTCCATTTGTGGACTTACAGAATGCCTTAAAAAAAAAAAAATCACTGTGTTAACCCACACAACATCATCTCTAACCAAGGAACTCTCGTGGCGAAAGGTGTGACAATGGGCTCCTGCCCATGGATTCGCTGTTCTTACCTCATGTCCTATTATCTAGAAGAAGCTGGCATGATAAGATAGTGGGATGTCCTATGGAAGGCTCAGTTATGATATGGTCTGGAGAGCAACACCCTGCAAAATAATATGCGGTCCTACAGGCTGTGGTACTTGCTGTAAACCAGTGGCATTTCCCTATAGACAGAATACTCAGGTCTGAGAATTAAAATAGGGAGGTGGGAAGAGCCCCTCTGACTATTATTCCTAATAACCACTCATGAAAATTTTACTTCCTGTCCCCACAACCTTAGACTCAAAGGGTTTGGAGGTCTTAGTGCCCAAAGGAGGAGTATTTTCTCTAGGGAACACAGGCACAGTTCTGTATGGAACTGATTCTGCCTTCAGCCATCTTGGGCTCCTCATGTCACTGAACTGACAAAAACAGAAGGAAGTTAAGAATATTGCCAGGATTTTGGCCTGAGGAACACAATGGATGGAGTTTTGTGGAAAGTTGCAGAGGAGTGTGTTGGGGGCAGATCAGGAGCCTGGTTTTAACTTGTTAAGTTGAAGGTGCCTGATGTTGAGTAGGTAGTTGGATATGTGAGTTTATAGTTCAGAAGAGAGATTCTAGCAGAAGATATAAACTTGGGAGCATAGGGATGATATTTAAAACCATAAGACAATGACCAAGGGAATGAGTGTAAATAGAAGAGGCCCATGTTTCTAGTCCTGGGTCTGCAAACAACATTCACTCTTCTAGTCAGGGAGGTGAGGAGAAACTGGGAAGGAGGGGGCAGTCAGGGTGCTAGGCATGGTCCCTGAAAGCAAAAAGGGAGAAGATGCAGGTGGCCTGGGTTGGAGGGAGGGTTTGAGGCACCCACCTCCTAGCCATTGGTTTAGAAAACCTAGTGGTGGTGGGGATGGGGAGGCAGGTAGGTTTGAAAAAGTTTCTGATCACAGAACCCAGAGTCCTCAGCGCTAGATGCTTCACCCAGTTCACCCTCTTGTCAGCCAGTAGCCTTTGTGGGGCTCCTGGTTTAGTATGTGCCCTGGCCAAGTCTTGTTCCTGCTCAGCCCAGCCCAGCGTCAGGTGTAGGAGATCTGGAATGGAGAAAGGCTCAGGGGCAGGGGAGGGGCAGCTGGGCCTGATGTGGAAGATGTGGGGGTGGCGGTGCAGCTGAATGACTGTGGGAGGAGGACGCAGACTGGATGCTCAGTATGAATGTGTGTATCCCGAGGTGTGTACTTGGGCTGTGCATGACTGGTGTGTCCCTCGCCTGTGCGTATGTGTGTATGTGATTGTGTACATGTCTCTGTGTGTGCCTGATGTGCACATCCCAGGCCTGCAGGGGGCACCCCGAGCCTGGAAGGAGATCTCTTGAAGGGGCCGTTTGGGCGGGTAGTCTAGATGGGTGGAGGGCGGCTCTAACCCCGCGGCCTTCGCAGAGAGGCTGATTAGGGCGCTGGCATCGGAAGTCCCTGGCCTTGGTACGGCCTCTGGCGGGCTGGACGTGCGGGGTGGAGACTCGTGCCGGGGGTGGTACCCGCATCTCCGGGGATCTGGGGCCCCGGCCGCCAAATCCTCGCCATACAGCCCCTGAACCCGGTTGGGTACTCCGCAGTGCCGGTGGAGATGGGTGGTCAAGGCCTGTATTTGTCCGCGAATATGAAGCATTTATCTACCCCACCCAATCCCCCAATTTATTCTGAGTTCAAGACGCCCAACGCTAAAGACAGGAAATAATTAATGTTTGGCTTAATAGCTGAAGGAAGTTCACATCATCTCCCTCACTTCCTTCGCAGTATAAATAACCCGCACAAGACTGATTACTTAAACCATCTAATTACGGAGCCAACTTTAAGAAAAGGTTTCTTTATACCACTAACATTCATTGAGAGCCCGTGTGCGGGGTGCGATGCTCCGCGCCGGATGATGAAAGGCTTTAACCTGAACACGGGCAAAAAGGAGTTTGTCCTGCCCGTAAATGGACACAGGAAAATGCTAGAGCTCTGACCTAGTATGAGGCACACTTGAGGACAAATAATAAAGATAACTTTTAAAAATTGCTCCCGAAAGATTGAGGAGATGAGAGCAGAAAACGCTGTTCACAAACCTGATGCTCGCCTTTAGCGGCCAGAGGAAGCTGCGCCTCCTGGTGGAGCGGCGGGGCAGTCAGGAGCTCACAGCGCCGTGCGATTTCATTTAGAACAGGGAGTGCTCTGAGCAGAAGAGGCGCAGGCTGCTCAGGTGATCAGAAGTGGAATTCAGTTATTCTCTTAATATTGGATTGAAAGCTTATACTACCGCAATCCATGCCTGTAAAGCCAAAGGCTCAAAGAACATGGCAACAGTTTCCCAGGGGTGTTCTGGTTTGCCACCAATTGAGAAACAAATGTCTTGATGAAAACTAGACGTCTTCAGCTCTTTGACAACAGTGAACGCAATCTGTAGGGAGACTGTAGAGGAGACACATTGGAAGAATTAAGAGTACAGGTGTTAGTAAAAGAGGCTAGGGAATTCTAGTGCCCCTAAAAATGCAATTCATTGATCAAGACTGATAACAAAGAGTTGAAGCACTGATTTTAACAAAATACCACCTTGTTGCCCCCAAACTACAAGAAATAACACCTAGATTTGGGCAAAGGTAAGAACTGAACATAAAAGGGCAGCTGAAAATGAAGACAAGACCATTATGTTTCACAGGTAGATGATAAAAGCTAGGAAACAAATTAAGTCTGAGCTTTCCTAGATTGCAGGTATGACTCTGTCCCTCTGATCTTCACTGTGCCATCAAGCAAGGCAGGGATGCCTAGTGTGTCACTTCTGTTGTGCTGGTAGCCTCAATATGCTACTAAGAGAAATATCAAAAGAAAGAAGGTTGGATTGATGAGTAAAGAATGATTTTGTGGCTAGCCAAAGTGTGGCCCAGGTATGGTAGGGGGCTGTTAAGAAATTTGGATACTTGGTTTGGAATTAGTTTCAGCTTCATATGATTGAAGTTGTTAAGAAGTTACTGCTAGGGAAGTGGATGTGGCTCAAGTGGTTGGGCTCCCGTTTACTATATGGGAGGCCCCAGGTTTAATTCCCGGGGCCTCCTGGTGAAGGCAAGCCGGCCCACGCGGTGTGGTGAGCTGGCGCAGCAAGACGATGCAACAAAGGGAGACAAGCAGACACAGAGAAACGTACAGCAAATGGACACAGCGAGCACAAGCAGGAAGGGGGATAAATAAATAAAATAAATCTTTAAAAAAAAAAAATCTGAAAAAAAAAAAAAAAAAGTTACTGCTAGTTGTAATGCCAGGAGGTCTAACTGGTCCTGCCCATCCTTTACATTTGTATTAAAGAGACCTATAAAGGATTCATGAGGATGGAGCAAGAGGCTTTGGATTATGAGGCAACATTGACAACAAGAAGGAGCCCACCCACCATTTCATAGGTGTGCATGGGGGATAAAATTTCAAGGAAGAAGTAGTGGTAAAATCAGTTTAAAAACACGTTATAGGGAAGTGGATGTGGCTTAAGCAATTGGGCTCCCGCCTACCACACGGGAAGTCCCTGGTTCAGTTCCTGGTGCCTCCTAAAGAAGACAACGAGCTGGCATGATGGGTGGCGCAGCAAGCTGACACAACAAGAAACAAGAAGAAAAACATAATGAGAGATACAACAAAGCAGGGAACAGGTGGCTCAAGGTATTAGGCGCCTCCCTCCCATATCAGAAGTCCTGGGTTCAGTTTCTGGTGCCTCCTAAAGAAACAAAGAAGACGAACAGACACAGCAAATGCAAACAATGAGGGGGTGGGGAGAAATAAATCAAATAAATCTCTCAAAAAACAGTATAATTTTCTGAATGGTACTGAAAATGACTTACTGTTAGAAGATAGAGATGACTCCGTTTCTACAGCAATGAAATGCTTTAGGGCTTCACTGTTGAAGGGAAAACTCAGGATTCCAGGGATTACAATTAGGTTTCATATTTAGGGGATGATGATTTTGTAAATTTTGGGGATGCTTTTTTTCTTTCTTTCTTTTTATATTTGTAGTAGAAGCCATTAATTGTTTTCCTATTGCACACTATATAATAATATTCAAAAAATATTTATTTTATACCTGAGTAAAACTTGGAAGTCCTTCAAATTTATAATTTTGTTTTATGCTTTGTACTAATTTTTACTGAAATATTTACTTGGGCAAGCAGCAGTTTCCTAGAAAATTACCTTTATCTGCTCTTTATTTGGATCCTGTGGGTTTATGCCTTCACACACACACACACACACACACACACATACACACACACACCACATACCCCCTCAAAATATTTACTTTAGTTTTAATCAGGGCTCCGGAAGGAGTGGATATAAATGTGTGAGTTCAATTTACCATCTTTGCCCTGAACTCTCACTTGTCTTTGACTTTAATGGTGTTGAATTATGGTTTGTGTTTTATGGTTTTGTGTCTTGTTTAAGTTCTTTTCTACCCTGAGGTTATGAACACACTCACCTATATTTTCTGCTGTTACATATATTTTAAACATTAGGTCTTTAATCCAATTTCTTAGAGGTCTTAACCTCTAAGACAAAAAGCTGAGTGATAAAGGAAAAGCAAGAATACTACAATACTTTGCTCTGTCAGCTCGAACCATGATCTAAACACAGGGGTGTGGCTATAATTAGAGAATGAGGTGACAGGAAGTGGGGATTGGTAGGAGAGCTAAATCTTCACTTTTTATAATAGGAAGTCAGTTGGTAGAGTTTAAAACAGATAAGTCAAGGAACAGAGTGATAAACAAAATATTTGGACATATGGCACTAACTCCTAGAAGAAATAGCCTAGAAGTTAAAAGTTGTAGGAAATGGATGTTGTTCAGAATTAGCTTTTTGGTACTTTTAGATATTTTTTTAAACCATGAGTATGTATTATTTGATAAGTTTTTTATAATTATGCATCTTGCAAAAAGAAGAAAGGACAGGAGAACATTGTTAAAGATGAAGGCATTTTGGTATTGGATAGTGGTGATATAGCACAATTTGTAATTAACAACACTGAATTATATACTTGAATGTGGTTAAAAAGGGAAATTTTAGATTGTATATGTGAAAAAACAAAGCTATAGGACCCTAATGGAAACTATGGACTATAGTTAGTAGTACAATTATAATAATATTCTTTCATCAATTGTAACACAGCTACCATAATAATGCAAAGTGCTAATATGGGGGGGCGGGGATTGGCAACTCTCTACTTTCCGCACGATTTTTCTTTAAACGTGCAACTTCTCTAATAAAAAATTACATTAATAAAAAGATGGAGGCAGACAAAGAGAGTGGCCACTCGTTCCCTGATGGAACTAATAATTTATTGCACTCCTACTCAGGGCAGGGCTGGAGGCAAATACCAGGCATGCAAGTGTGGCAGGATAATTAGTGAAATGTGGACTTTTGTTTGTTCTGCCTGTTTTTCCTTCTCTTTTAGAGCAGGCAAGGGTTTTGGCAGGGCTGAGAGTCAAGGCATCCTACTATCAAACGACCCCCTGTGTTTTGTAAGAGTCTAAACTAAACCTGGGAAGAGGTTATGCCCTGGAGGGGCTGGGGAGATGAAGGGTTTTGGAGAAGTTCAGCAGGGGCTGTGGAGAGAGATCTTCCGGACTGAGGGGAGGGCTGGCGGGTCCAGCTGCGTAGGCTCCAGGCTCTAGTCCCCTGCAGCAATGGAGTGAGGGTCAGGACTCGGAGGAGACGGCTTTGGAGGGTGTCTGCAGAGGCCAGGGCCAAGCCCAGGGGCTCCCATATCTGAATTCTCATATCTCACGGGGGCACACAGTCGAGAACCTGAGGAGACGTACTTGCTGGGACCAGAGGGGCCATAACCTTCACCGCTGAAACTGACGTCCAATGATGGGACGGGGTGGGGTCAGGTAGGGAGCCTCTCCTGTGCCTTGAAGTTTCTATGACCTTTGCACAATCCTTGGGAGGAATTTCTTATCAGCACTCCAGCGTAAGGACTTGGAGTAGAAATTAAGTTGAGATAGGACTAGTAGAACACAACAACCCTATTAAACAAAGAGGAGAGGCCGGGGGACTGAGCTGCTTTGAATGGGGCAGAAGGGAGTCTTTTTGGGTCTTTGAGAGGAGCTGGGGTTCTGAGGGGCTCCCAGGACTGGTTCTGTGGTTATGGTGGGTTTCAGGAGAACTTGTGTGTGTTCAAGGAGAGAGAGGGAACACAACAGTACCTGCCTAGGGACCTTTCCAAAGAGGTAGGCTTCAAGGAAAGGGAAGGCAGTCCCTGGTGGGG
The DNA here is from genome assembly GCA_029593785.1 of Cabassous unicinctus. Classification (NCBI taxonomy): domain Eukaryota; kingdom Metazoa; phylum Chordata; class Mammalia; order Cingulata; family Chlamyphoridae; genus Cabassous; species Cabassous unicinctus. Next base: position 10,368 of record JAQZBX010074812.1, read on the forward strand.
CTTGGAAAAGACCTGGAAGTTACTCCTGAGGTGAGAGAAATTCAGGGAAAGGATCTCTTCAGGGTCTTAGAGGCCTGCAGATCAGTTGGGGGTGGGTACTCTGGGTCTACCATCTCTCCATTGACACGGAGTCCCCAGCGACCAGGTCCAGAGGGGCTGCTGTCTCTCCCTGCCCATCAGCCTCCCTTTTACTGCCCACTGGTCTGGGCACCTGGGAGGCAAGGAGGGCCTTGGGGTAGGTGAGAACACAGAACTTGCCAGCCTGAGCTCTTGGCTGGAACCCTGGAGTGTGTGACCCCACCCTGCAGAGATACTGGCTTCCCCTTGGACACAAACACACAGGAACAAGTACTTGGGTGGGAGGCTGGAGAAGCTTTTTATTCAGTTAGGCATAACTCATATTTACAAGGAAAAGGTGGGGTACAGTGGGAAGCAGAGTCAGGTTCAGAGTCCTGGGTGATTTCTTCTGGGAGGGGACAGTCCTGCTACTTCTTCCTGCGTACTCCTTGGGAGACACCCCACCCTCACCTCCCTGGTTCTGGCCTGGTGTGGGCAACATAGCCATGCAGGGTGGGGCTGGGAACACAGATGGGATGGCGAAGCAGGAGAAGGTGTGTGCAAGGCCAGCATGGGTGGCTGCTCCAGGGCTCCCTGAGTCCTCCCTCTCTCCTAGCCCCTTTCTTGCCCAGTGGGTTGGGGCTCTAACCCCTGATGAGGATGGTGGGGACCTCCTGGGTTCCAGGCTGGTCACTGGGCTATGGCCGGTTTGGGCTCTGTGGGCTGCTCAGTCCTGGGAAGGCAGAGGAGGGGAGTGAGGGGCTGATTGAGGCTCCCCTTCACTCCCGTTCTCCCCACTCTCCAGCCTCCTCACCTCTTGCAGCCTTTGGAGCCCTTTCCCTTCTTGCTAGTCTTGGAAGCCCTCTTGTCCTTCCCACAGCCCTGGACTGGGCGTTTCCGTGGGGCTGGTGGCTTGTCCAGACGTTGCATCAGGTGCTGCACCCAGGTCTCCTTAGGGTCTGCACACAGCTCCGGCAGAGAGCTCTTCCGGGGTAAGAACCTGAGGGTTGGGGGTCAACAAGTCTGTCCAAGTCTTGCCCACCATGCTCTCCCCACTCAGCCTCTGGCCTCTACCCACCCCCTTGCTCCCACTCACAGGATGGCTGGGATGGGGCAACCCAAGCTCGGCTCCTGCTTCCGGTAGCTTCGCACAACCTGGACGGGAATCTTCCTCTGGCTGTACTTGAGGCAGCAGTCCTGGGCCCCTCCATCACTGCCTGCAGGGGTGGGGCAGGGTCACAGGCTGCTCGTAGGTCCTTACCCCAGGCTTCTCCAGCCCCTGGCCTCCATCCTAGGCACCCCACCTCCCCTGATCCCTGGTACCTTGGACCCCAGGGCTGCAGAGTGCTAGGAGCAGAACAAGGAGGCTCAGAGCCAGCGACTGAGTCATGGCTGTGGCAGAGAGTGAGGACGAGGCCAAGAGCTGTGGGTGAGGTGGACTGCTGCAAGTCGGGGGTCCGTGTGTGGGCTGGGACTGGCCCGCTCCCTATTTATCTGGCTGGACACTTTCACTTCTCTTCTGGCAGTGACCTCCCCCAGCAGCCCCCCTCGTCTCTCTTCCCCTACCCACCCCCATCCCCGGCCACGCTGTCCAGACAAGAATGGGGATCTCCCTCCTTTTCCTTCCTGAAAGGCGAGTCCGTCCTGGCTCCAGCCTCACAACTTCAGTATGTTCAAACTAAAACCTCGCACAGCCAGTCGGGCCCCAAGTTGCCTGAGTGTAGCTCCTCAGTATCGGTTGAATTGCCCAGGCCTGCCTTGGCCCAGGCCTCACTGCCTCTCCCCTGGGGCACTGCTTCAGGCTCCATGCTGTCCACCTCCTTCCTAAAGTGCAGATCTGATTGCCTCTGTTCTGCTCAAAACCCTTCGCTCTTCCCTATGGCTCTTGGGGTGAGACCTTCATTTCTCGGTCTGGCCTGGCCTGGTCCTTCTTTGCTTGTGGAGCCTCATCTTCCACCACCCAGGCCTGTAGGCTTATAGGTACCCTGAATCACCCCTCACCAAATACACCTTGGCCTTCCTTTCTCCGAGACTTTGCACATGGTAATGCCTCTACTGTGTCTCTTTCCTTTTCTTTGTTGGTAGGGTCCCAGGAAAAGTTAAGTTCTCAAAGTCATGTCCTCACAAGGCCTTGTCTGGGCTCTCACAGCACCCTTGGCTTATTCCATCTCAGCACACAGTAGGCCTTTAATGATGCAGTCAAATGGCCCACTCATGATTTACTTACTTGTCTGTGTCTCCGTTACACTATGAGCTTTTTGGTGGCAGGGGTTATGTCTTGCTCATCTCTGTGTCCACAGTGCCTGGCTCAAGCTGGACTTGCTGCAACTGTTGCCAAGTTGATGATAACACTGACAGAGGTTAAGGAGGAGGCAGGAGTGTTGATCTCCTGTTCTAGGCTCATCTTTTTGGTTGTAGGAATGATCTTCAGTCCTATTATTATGGATGAAGGAGATTACTAAGAGACTCATCTGGCTGGGTCTCTTGGGATCAGGAGGAGAAGGGGCTGGTTGGTAGCACCTGTCAAAGGTTGTGAGTAATGTCCCACTGAAGCTGCTCTGAATGGTAGGATATGGGAAGAGGGAGGTCTCTGACCCTATTCTGTCCTGGTCCTGATTTGAAGGAGGCTGAGGAAGACTGTAGGTGCTGAGGGACAAAGCCAGGGGGTTCTGGAGACTGAGTGGAGACTCATCTGCCTCCTGCTGGGCTCTTTCAGGAACCCTTGGCACAAGCTCATCCCAGGCCTAGGTTCTTGCATCTATGGTTCCTGGAACTGTGTCTTCACACATTCATTTATTCAACACTTTTTTTTTTTTTTTTTAAAGATTTATTTTATTTATTCCCCCACTCCCCCTCATTGTTTGCACTCGCTCTCTGCTCTCTGTGTCTGTTCATCTTTTTAGGAGGCATCGGGAACCAAACCTGGGACCTCCCATGTAGTAGGCAGGCGTCCAACTGCTTGAACCACAGCTGCTTCCCTCAACACATTTCTTGAACATGTACAATATGCTAGACACAGTTCTAGGCACCACGATCTAGATATGAACAATTCAGCAAGGTCTTGGTCCTCATAGAGCTTATTTTCTAGCAGAAAGAGAGACAGATAATAAACAAGGAAACAAATGAAGAGGATAGTTTCACTCAGGGGTAGGTGCCATGAAGAAAGTGAAATAGAGCCAAGGAATAAAGTGAGGCAGGGGGTCAGGGAAGCCTTCTCTAGCAGATGATGTGGGAGCAGGGTTCTAGTTCTGGAAGTTGAGGAGTCGGCCCAGCAGGGAGCTGCAGGAAGAGGATGCTGGGGCTGCAAGGGGCTACAAATGCAAAATGGATTCCTGGAAGGGTCCGGTGCTCAGGGGTCCTAGGCTCTTTGGCTCTTCCCCAGGGTTCTACACCCACAGGAAGTGAGGTGCCCCTCACTCCTCCTGCCCTGAGTGACCTATCCAGGCTGGGCCCCCATGTCCCCAGGATACAAATGGCACACCTCATGGGACAAACTCTGGGGAGGGGTCTGCCTACAGGCCTCACCCTGGGCAGGAGGGAAGAGTGGCTGGGGCTGCTCAGCCTGGAGAAGCTAGCCCAGGACCGAGCTAGGACCCTGGGAATCATGGGGATAGGTTTTGAATTGCAGAATTGAAAGGTCTCCTGATTGCCCAACAGACATACATTTTTTTCACGGAAGACTTCTTTTGCTCAGCGAAATGTTTTTGTGATTCATCCATGTTGTTGGGGTATCAGTAGTTTGTTCCTTTTTATTGCTGAGTAGTAGTCCATTGTATGGCTATACCAAGGTCTGTTTAGACACTCTTCTATTGATATACTGGACTATTTCCAATTTTTAGCTATGTGAATAAAGTGGCTCAAAACATTCTTGTATTGGTCTTCTTGTGAATATTTGTTTTTGCTTCCCTTGGGTAAATGCCTCAGAATTGAATTACTGCGTCAAAGGGTTAGTTTTACAAGGAACTCCTGATGTTTTTCTAAAGTGATTGTTATAATCCCACCAACAATGTATGAGGGTTCTCTGTGTAATTTTAATTTGCATTTTTCTTTTTATGAATGAGGTTTGAGCATCTTTTCATATGTTTAAAATTTTTATTTATGTATCCTTTTCTGTGAACTGTCTGTTCATATCCTTTACTCATTTTTTTCTATTGGGTTGTTGATCTTTTTTTTGAATGTGTTAATTTTAGTTCTTTGTATAGTAGGGTGATTAGCTCTTGGTCTGTGATGTGTGGCAAATATATGCCTGAGTTTGCCATTTGTCTTTTTTTTTTTTTT
>JAQZBX010074813.1:0-14696 GCA_029593785.1 Cabassous unicinctus
AAAAAAATTAAAAACAAACAAATAAACAAACAAAAAAACAATTCAATGATTTAAAAAAATAATAATAAAATGAAAAACCTGGAAGAGGATTTGAATAGACATTTCTCTCAAGAATACATCCAAATGGATAATAAACATGAGAAGATTTTCAACATTATTAATCACTGGGGAAGTGCATATTAAAACTACAATCACTGCACAACGAGTAGTATCACTGCACAACGAGTAGGATAGCTAGAATTTTTAAAAAGGCAGAAAATAACAAGTGTTGGTGAGGATGTAGAGAAATTGGAACCCTCATATATTGCTGGTGGAAATGTAAAATGGTGCAAAATACTAAACATAGAGCTATCATCTAACCCAGCAATTCCACTCCTAGATATATTCCCAAGAGAAATATGGCCACATAAAAACTTGTACATCAATGCTCATATAAGCATTAGTCATAATACCCCAAAAGTAGAAACAACCCAACTGCCTCTCAACTTGTAAATGGATAAACAAAATGTGGTGTGGTGGTTTGAAGCTGGATGTACTTCAGAAAATCATGTTCTTAAATTGAATCCATTCCTGCAGGTATGGACCCATTGTAAATAGGACATTTTGATGAGGCTGCTTCATTTAAGGTATGACCAACCTTAATCCTATTACTGGAGTTCTTTATAAATGGAATGAATACAAAGAGAGGAAGGAGAAAGCCATGGAAGCAAGAAGCTGAAGTCAACGAAACCCCAAATAGAAGGGAGAGAGCAGCAGACACTGCCATGTGGCAGAGGAGGCAAGGATTGCTGACAGCTAGTCTTCAGGAAGAAAGCCCGCTTTGCTCATGCCTGGATTTGGACATTTTCTTGGCATCAAACTGTAAGCTAATACATCCCTATTGTTTAAGCCAACCCACCTCATGGTATCTGCTTTCAGCAGCCTAGGAAACTGAAACAGATTTTGGTACCAGGAGAGTGGGGTGCTGCTATTGCAAATACCAAAAATGTGGAAAAGGCTTTGGAATTGGGTAATGGGTAGAGGCTGGAAGAATCGTAAGGCACTTGATAGAAAAAGCCCAGATTGCTTTGAAGAGACTGTTGGTAGAAATATGGACACTAACGGTACTTCTGATGAAGCCTTAGACAGAAATGATGAATGTGTCATTGGAAACTGGAAAAAAGACAATCCTTATTTTAAAGTGGCAAAGAACTTGGCAAAAGTGAGCTGTGGTGTCAGATGGAAAGCAGAATTTGAGAGCAATGAGCTTGAATATTGGCTGAGATTTCCAAGCTAAATGTGGAAAGTGTGGCCTGGTTTCTTCTTGCAGCTTATAGTAAAATGTGAGATGAAAGGGACAAGCTGAGAACTGAACTCCTGGGCACAAAGAAACCAGAAATTGATGGTTTAGAAATTCTGAGCTTCCAGAAAGCAAGTCCACAGAGAAGAGTGCTCCATGTGAGGGTTTCACTGAACCACTCACCATTCCAGTGCAAGTCAGGATGGGAAATGCAGTTATCCAGAAAAGTTTTATGGAAAGTTATTTTTTTCTGATGGTTTGGGTGCCTGTGGACTACATGTGAAATGGACAAGATTTTGCAAGATCTGTATGAATGAAACCACTGCCAGCCTGGGCTAAAAGGAACATAAAGGTGACAGATTAAAGGAACAATCACTCCAAAGGCAAAACAATGGAAATTGAGGTCTGGACCAAAGACATTTTCTCAAGCCGAGAATGTAGACCCACCCCTGTGTGTGAAAGGGGTGAGTCTTCCCTGAAGCTTAGAGAGGGTGGCCTTCCACTCCATTGATCAGGAAGACTGTTATTCTCCCATTGTTCTTAGAGTTTGGAGCCCATTCCCCAGAGACCATAGAGAGTTTAGCCATCACCCCAGTATTTTCAGAAGGTGTAAACTTCACCCCAGTGTTTGGGGAGAGTATAGCCATTGCACAAGCACTTGGAAAGGAGGAGGCTGTCACTCCAATAGGCCTGGAGGACAAAGCATCATTCCATAGATGACTCTTAGACCTTGGAATCTAATGGAGTATGCCCTGCAGTGTTTCAGAATTGTTTGGGACCCATGACCCTTGTTTTCCTTTCAATTTCTCCCTATGGGAATGGGAATGTTTATCCTATGCCTGTCCTTCCTTTGTATATTGGAAGCAGATAATTTATTCTCTAGGTTTCACACGTCCACAGATGGAGGGAAATTGTGCCTTAGGACAGAACACACCAATAACTTTTTTGATGAGACTTTGTGCTAAACATTGTTACTGAAATGACTTAAGTCTTTGGGGATATTGTGATGGAATGAAAGCAGTTTGCATATAGAAAGAACATTTCTTCTGGGGATCCAGAGGGTGGAATGTGGTGGTTTGAAGCTGTATGTACCCCAGAAAACACATTCTTAAATGTAATCCATCCCCACAGGTGTGGATTCATTGTAAATAGGATCTTTTGATGAAGCTACATGAGTTGCAGTGAGACCTACCTTATTCAGAATGGGCTTTAAGCTTATTACTGGCGCCCTTTATAAATGGAATGAATACAGAGAGAGGGAGGAAAAAGCCACAGAACCAAGAAGCTGAAATCAACAAAACCCGGAAGAGAAGGGAGAGCCTAGCAGACACCACCATGTGCCTTGTCATGTGGCAGAGGAGCCAAGGGTTGCCGGCAGCCGGTCTTCAGGAAGAAAGTATTGCCTCAGTGATGGCTTGATTTGGATATTTTATCAGCCTCAGACTGTAAGCAAATAAATCCTCATTGTGTAAGCCAAGCCATTTTATGGTATCTTCTTTCAACAGGATTCTAAAATATGTGGTATATCCTTACAATGAAATATGATTAAAAACTAAAAAGGAATGAAATACCGATATGTGCTAAAACATGGATAAAACTTGAAAACATTATTTGAAATGAAGTAAACGAGTCATAAAAGACCACTTATTGCATGATTGCATTTATATGGCATGCCCAGAAGAGGCAAATCTATGGAAACAGAAAGATTAATGGTTGCCTAGAGCTTGGGGAGAGGCTGGGGGATGTGGAGAGTGACTGTTAATGGGCCCAAATTGTTTGGGGGCTGATGGAAATATTCTTAAATTAGATAGCGGTGATGGTTTCACATAACTGTGAACATACAAAAAAAAATCAATTGTGCCAATTGTACACTTTAAAGTATGAATTCTATGGTATATGAATTATAATTCAATAAATATATTTAAAAAGTAAAGAAACAGTCCCAGTAAACTATGGCACAATATGAAGTGGTTTAACATGTCTAATTGAAGTACCAGAGTACAATAGAGAGATAATGGGACAAATATTATTTAAAAAGTAATAGCCAATATTTCCCAAATTTGTTGAAAATTAACATATAGCCAAGAAATTCAATGAATCTAATCAGGATATATACAAAGTCTATAGACATTAGAGTCTATCTGATAAATCCAAGGATAAAGAGAAACATCTTAAAAGTGGCCAGAGGATAAAAATTATGGAAACTAGAACCATGCTATATGAAAGCTGCCCTCTCATCAGAAAAGAGACCAGAATATAATGGAGCAACATCTTTAAAATGCTGCAAAAGAAACTGCCAATGTGAATTTCTATATCCATCAAAAATATACTTCAAAACTGAGGATTAAATCAATGCATTTTCAGAGTGAAAAAACCTGAGAGGATTTGTCTCAAGCGAACTACACCACAAAAGTCGGTAAAGGAAGTTCTTCAGGCTGAAGAAGACATGACATCAGATAGGAATTCAGAGGTACAAAGAATGAAGCACCAGCATAGCAAATTTGAGGGTAAATATAAAAACTTCTCTTATCTTGCTCCCTTTAATTTCCTTTAAGAACAGTCGGTGACTTAAATTTTTCAAAAATAAGATTTTTGTGGGATATATAATATATGCACATGTTAAATATTTTTAAATGTGTTAAGTATTTGACAATAGCACAAAAGACAAGGTGGAAGGTAGAATTATACTGTTGTAAATTTCTTGTATTTTACAAGAATTCATATAATGCTAATTATCCATAGACGGTGATGAATTAAAGATACCTATAGTAATTCTTAAAGCAACCACACACAAAAAATCAAAGTATAGCTAAAAAGCAATAGAGTAATTTAAAATAGCACAAAATTTTGACTGTTTAGCTAAAACACAATAGAATTATTAAAAACAATACAATTTTTTTTGTTAAACCTAAAGCTAGGAATGGAGAAACAAAGGAAAAACAACAAAGAGAAACCAAAATGCATGATGAGAGAATTAAATTTAACTCTATTAATAAATTCATTAAATGTAAAAGGCAAAGGGTGGGAAGTGGATATGGCTCAGGCAGTTGGGTACCCGCCTACCACATGGGAGGTCCCGAGTTCGGTTCCCAGTGCCTCCTGAAGAAGATGAGCAAGACAGCAAGCTGACGCGATGGGCTGGCACGGCAAGCTGACGCAACAAGATGACACAACGAGATGACTCAATGAAGAGACAAAACGAGGAAACACAGTGAGAGACACAACAAGCAGGAGCAGAGGTGGCTCAAGCCATTTGGCTCCTCCCTCTCACATGGGAAGTCCCGAGTTCAGTTCCCTGCTCTTCCTGACAAAACAAACAAACAAAAAAGAGACGAGCACACAAAGAGCAGACAGCAAGCACAAAAAACAAAGTAGGGGAGAAATAAATAAATAAATAATAAAAATCTTTTTTAAAAAAAGGCAGAGAGTGTTAGATTGGATAAAATGCAAGATCCAGCTATATTTTGTCCACCATAAATGCACTTTAATATAAAAACACAGATGGATTGAGAGCAAAAGGATGGAAAAAAGATATGTCAAAGAAACACTAATCATAAGAAAGCTTGATTGGCTGTAATAATACCAAAGTTGACTTCCAACAAAAAATATTACAAGAACTGAAAATATCTGGAAACAACTTTTAAAAGTCCTTATCTTTGTCTCAGTAGCACAACTTCTAAATTCTCAAACATTTCAGAACAACACATATCTATGGAAAATATGCATCATCCTTCATTCCTACTATAAGCTACTCCAAGAGTGATGGTTCATAGTGTAAGATTTGTGGCTGAGGATTAGACACATGCAGAACTTCTCTATGTGTGTTGAATGAATGAATGAGTGAATGAATGCATATAATATCAAAATTCAGAATGACTTTTGTCTACATACCTACTGGCTCAGGTGTTATTTGTCAGGTGGAATAGATCTCATTTCAGAAAGGTCGTCTCTTGCAGTTTTTACCACTTTGGGTTTTATTTCAGAGGGCTATTCTGCACAAGAAAGTAATTCTGAGTCCAGATTAGAGAATCTCCATTTCTTGATTGGTTTCTTGTGGAGGAAAATATCATTTGAGGTCCCAGACAGAGGTACAGAGGAAAGCTGGAGGCAGGGATGCCGAGGACAGTGGCCCTGTGCCTTCGGCAATGATTCCCGGCATCATTGCATCATTGCATCATTGCCCATCCTCTCCTCTCAGCCCCCATTCACTCAGCATGTATCTGGAATTCAGTTGTCTATTGATGGTGCACAGGAAAAAAACTAGAAGATTATGTTTCTAGCCTTTTCTTCGTAAATACACTGCATCAGGCAGGTATTTCATTTTCATTAAAAGAAGCAAATACACTTGGCTCAGAGAACTCAAACAATCACCTGCAGCAAATAAGAAGGGAAGATATGATTTGTGGATTTTGAGAATGTAATTCCTACCTCGATGTACTGGGCAGAGATTTAATTTTACTCTGGCACGGCAAGTTCCACTGATGACAAAATCATTTAGCCTTTTTACTTAATGGAATGAAGGGAGAAATAGAGGAACTATATGAAGAAATGGCCCAGGGGCCATGGACGACCTTCTCACTAGTAACTCCTTTTAGGTCTGATTTCAATGCCATGTCATCCTGATCACATGGTACCATATTTTGAAAACTTCTCCAGTTAGAAAACTACAAATATTTTGAAATGATTATAGGTTTAGGAGGCAGACAAAAATGAGTGCAAATTCCTATCCCTGTGACTTAGTAAAATGTAACATAATAAAACAGCAGCTACCAATGACTGAGCATATACAGGGTTCTAGTCACTCGCTAAATGCTTTCATAGAGAGATCATTTAGGTCCCATGGCGATCTTAAAAGGTGTTATGAGTTTACATATTTCACAGCTGGGAAAACTCAGTTTCAGAAAGATTGAGTAACCTATTCAAAGTCATGCTGAGAGTAAATGGTTCTAATCAGATTTTCTAACTGCCTACTTGAAATCTTCCTCGAACATCTGAACATGACTAAAACCCAACTCAAAGCCCATTCACCAAACCTGTTTTCTCATCCAATGTTCTCCTCACCAAACATCCTGATTTATAAGTCAGAAACTTAAGAATCATTCTTTACCATGCCCTTCCTTATCTTTCAAATCCAAACCATCACCAAATCTCATTGGACTTTATCTTTTCATACTGTGCCTGGCACAGTAGATACTCAATAAGATATTATTAATTTTGTGGAATAGAGTTGATATGCTCAGCAATGGATCCCTAGATGGGCAGCAGGGTATGTTAGCAGGATGGATCAAAGATTATGCCAAGATCTTAATCCAAGGCACAAAAGGAGTCCAGAGAAAGCTCAGTGAGGTCAACCCTAAAGGAATTTGTCAACCCACATGATTCTTTACTTTTTGTTACTACCCAAGTCTCTTCCCTGCTCTCCATGCCCAGGTGAGCTGCTCTGCTCCATAATATTGTCTCTCCCCTGGATTAGTGCAGTGTGTCTCTGGTCTGTTCTCGCCTTCTCTATAAAGTTTCCACGATACCAGGATAATTAATTAGACCGATTCCCTTTAAAGCCCTGCATGGACCCCATCACGGGATTAACATTAGGTACCTGACCCACACGATTTTTTTCGACTCCTCATATTTCCCCTGAGTAGTGACCAGATGGGGACTCTGGGCAGAGAAGTCAGCTGACTTGGCCAAGACTACATCCCTCAATGTGGCTCGGTCACAAACCAAGACTGTTCTTTTTCCGTCACACCAAGTCGCCTCCCAGTAAGCCTGGCTAAACATACCAGTGATATCTAGAATGCACGTCATTTCACCGGGGTGTGGAGGAAATCGGGCTAGATAGGACTCCCTGAGGACAAGCCAGGCCTCTGCTGCTGTGAGTTTTAAGACAGGCCAGGCCTCATCAGCACTTCATTGATAAAATGGTACCTTGGCTGCCTCATAGGTAAAACGAACAGGATTTGGGTACTGATCTCTGAGAGCCATTCAAGCTCCAAAATGAAATTATGAACTCACTTGCCATGTTACTGAGAAGAAGCGAGAAGATCTCAGGATGAAGTAGAGACAGAAGAAAACAACAATACATAATCATGCAGTGGACAATTTGAGAAGTACTGGTATCAAAAAAAAAAAAAAAGAGGAATGTGTGGAAGTATTGCCTCTGAAACCAGCGATTAAGAAACTTGGGTTTTTCCCCACCCTCGGAGTCTTCTCTGCATTTATCCAAGCAACACCAAAACTAAGGGCTGACTTTTCCCCAGGAACAGTGGGGTGGGCACCGGACCTCAGACACACCTCTTCCCACCCAGACTGAGGTGGGATCCACCCAGGAGATTGCAGCCACGAGGGCCGGGCAGTCTGCGCCAGATCCTGCCTTTTCTAGCAAGACGGCTGCCCTTTGAAATCACACTAAGCATGGCTTGTAATGATAATAATAATGATAAAAATAATAAAGCAGCACTCATTATAATCTTAGATTCCATGAGCAGCATGTTATTTTGCAGAGTGGCTAGAACTACACACTCATTTTTTAAAAGAGAAAATCCAGGCACAGGAAGGTCAGGAAACCCAGTCAAGGTCACACAGGAAGAGATCAAAGCATGATCATTCTGATGCCCAATCCTCCCCTGTTGCTCTAATTCCTCTTCCTAAAGAGGGGTTTTGTGAGAGTGTCTGGGTGACATCTCAGGTCTTTTCAGAGTCTGGCCATCCCACTGATGGCTGCTATTGATTACCTCCCCATGCACAGGCAACCCAAGTCACCAGCTTTCCTACTGAAGGTCCCTGTGGACAATTCCAAGATCTCTTGTCCTAGCATGTGCAGGAGTTATTTTTTATATAGACGCCAGGCTCTATGCAGGGAGAATTCTTTCACCAGGAGATTAGGGCTCAGGCTTAATGATCTACCAATTGGGAATAGCTAGCTATTCTCTCATTTGATAGCAGATATTGTTCACATTTGTAGTTAAAATTTAGTAAGCAGCAGGAAAAAAAAACTTGGAAAATAAAAAGTAGAAATTAGTAATTTGAGTAAGTGGATGCCTGACCTCTGTTCGTCACACCTCCTGAGTGTCAATTTACCTGTCTATATCAAGGAGAAATGTGATTAAAAGATCTCTAAGTGTCTTTCTGGTGCTAGCAGTCTCTGAGCTTGTCTATGCCTGAGAACAGGAAAGGAAGAGCTCTATGACAGCTCAGTGAGGCAGCCAGGAACCCCAAGAGTGAGTCCTCGGCAACTCTGGGGACAAAGGGTCTGGCCAGTGCAGTTCTGGAGCAAGTCCTTTCTTCTTTACTCAAGTTCTGGACCTTCTCTGTCACCAAATGGACACAGTTAAGAGTTCTGGACTTAGGTGATGAGGAAATCAGTCCTTGCTCAACGAGCTTATTTTTTAACTCATTGTAGGTTTCTAACAATGTCCTCTTAATGAATAAACCAAACTTCCCCTTGGAAACTTGAGCCCTGCCACCATTAACTACTAAGTGTTAGATATAAAAACTTCACTTTTCTCCATAAATCATAATAATATCTTAATAAGCGTTAGTATCTTAATAATCAAAATAGCATGATAATCACTAACAGCACAATAATAGCTGTCATTTATTAAGCATTTAGTAGATGCCAGACACTTTGTCAAGTGCTTTTGCTTTACATTTGTGATTTTATTTAATCCCTTTCAACCTAATGAGTTAGATTCCTTTTTTAAAAATTTATTTACATTAGTATGAGAAAACTGAGGCTGAGAGATGTTAAGTAGGCAACCTGGAGTATTACAACTAAGAGGTGCTGGAGCCAGGATTCAAACCTAAACTGGCCTTACTCCAAAGCCTACTCTCTCAAACACTCTACTTTTTATGCTAAGGGCTGAGAGGTTATTTGCCTTCAGGGTTAAGAGTCTTTCTCCTCTTTGCTGTGCCTGTTCTTGTTGAAATTCTCTTGCCTCTGCCACTTTCTTTGGCTAAGTTTGCAATACCATCACATTTCCTGATCTGTGATTTTGCATATCTGTTAGCAAGATAAAAGAAATATCTGCCAGGTTACTCTCAAAAGAGGGCTGAGGACTAAGCAGCTGGAGAGACAGAGCTCAGAACTTCCAGAGGCGGATGCTGAGTTAAGATGAGAGCCAGGAAAGCCCCAATGGCAAGGGGAGTGAACCTGGGAAGCCCCAGGTCGCAACAGGGATCCAGCTCCTGTAGCCTTTATTCAAAATAGTTTCTTAGTTAGTATACGACCACATCCATCCACACAATTCAGGTGAGAAGAAGGGGGAAGGAGAAAGAATTTCAACTTACAGCACATTGGCCAGAGCTGTGTTACATGGTCATCCCTAGCTCCAATGGAGGCTGAGAAATCTCTATACAATAAACAGGGTCAATAGTGGAAAAGGGGATTGGTAGAAGTATTGAGTGAGTTAACCTGTAGTATCTGCCCCTTGCACTGGTCCTCAAATAGTGAATGATACCATCCTTCTGTAAACATGCCCAAACCAAGGAAAAATCAGAAAATAGAAGGCTAAGGGAATATTGTAAGGTATGACTTTATCAAGATGACCAGAGTTTATCTGAGAATGATGTAACTGTTGGCTTATCAATAGCCTTAATATAAACTACAGGGTGATCAGTCACTAGAAACAGGTAGTTATAAAGGGCAAAACACATTGACCTGGTTTATTCCATGTTGCACTGAATATACAAAGCCCCTGTACTCTGCAACAGACAGAACATGGGCTACATGAAAAACAGAACAGGAAAGCTAAAGGCACAGCAGAGGGAGTGGGTCTCTTTCCTTATTTGTGGAAGTGAACTAACTTGAGGACCTGCCTTATTCCATCATTCAAGAGATATCCTCTGCTGTGATGGATGGTTATTTCATCCACCTGTCCTAAGAACCTAGGAGAATCAAGTTAAATGCACTTACTATGCTATCTTCTGAAGTTCAGGTTACCTTCCCACATGCCTGGAATAGTGGCTAGGTATATCTTGGTCATAGTAATGGAAGGTTCTAAAGTTGAAATGATTAAGCTGTGATCAAGTTTACCTATCAATATCCTGTAAGCTTGGTTGGCATGATTTGGTTTCCTACGTCTGATCAACTCTGGATGCCATGACAAGGCTAAGGAGAGTTCCTTGCGCTATTCTAACTCCATCAGAGAACGTCTCCCCCTACACGCAGACGTGCACACACAGACACACAGTTACAAGGACAAACATACACACAAGCACTTGGAGGTTTTGTCTGAATGGCCAATTGGCCTCCCTAGATGATAGGCCTATATCCCTGTTGCCTCCAATTGCTGCAGGAAACGTACTCAAGATCAATAAAAGAAGGAAGGACTCCCTCACAGTCACAGCTGCCCAGACCTTGGGAGGCTCTGGGTTCTCCATTTCTTGACATAAACATGCATTATTATTAGGATATTGTAGAAGGATTACCAGCATCATAAGGGGGATGGACTAAATAACATTTAAACTCCTGTCTGAGAGATCTCGGGGTACCAGGAATTTTTTTAGCTTCATACACTTTGTTCCCACATAAATCTGAAGAGCAGTTAGAGGTGTGAATCCATTCATTAATTGATCGTTCACGTATTCTTTTATTTAGTCAATTGATAAATCTGTACATATAACTCACCATGACTCATGCCATGAGATAGAGGCTGAGAAAACGTAGAAAGCATTACTCATTCTCATTCCCTTAAGGTCATATGAATACTTGTTACTTGATGTGTGCTTTGTTGGGTGAAAACTCACATATATATATACTCTGCTGGATTGAGAAAGAAGTGGCCAGGGGGAAACTTTTGAAAAATTTAAGTTAAGAAAAAGCATTAATTATACTAATCTGAGATCCTCTAGGGGGTATCAATAAAATACATTGATATCATGTGTTCATACAAAATAGCCATTGGGTGCCTATCTGGATGAATAGTGGTGTGTGTGTGTAAACATCAACCTCATTCAAGAAATCATAGGTTATCAGGACTAAAGCTGTTCTTAGACAAAGATGAGCAAATCTACTCCCCTCGTGTATTCCGGAAGAAAGCTGAGGTCAAGGGAGGTCTAGAAATTGCCTAAAGCCCTACGGTGATTTTTAACATCCAAGGCTGGAATCAGGTGCTTGTGTGTGTCAGAGTTGTAATGCCATTTTGATTAAATGTTTTATTTTAGGTTAATAGTATTATTCCCATTTAACATTTATTAAGTGCTTGTCATGTGTCAGAAAACTCTCAACATGCTTTAAACGCTTGCCCCGTTGAATCCCCCAAATCAGCTTTGAAGGTGTTATTGTGCAACAAAGTAAATTAACTTGTAAAGACACAGATTTAGGAAGCAACAAAGACAGGATGTGAACCCAGGTCTGTCTTCCTCTGAAAGCATGTAATCAGACATTATAGCTCAGGGCCTTCTGGTCTGCTCTGGTTGACTGCATGCATGGGACTTGTCCCCAACATCCAGGATCCTGAGAATCCAACAAGGCCTTACATCTGAGCGTAAAGCAGGCTAATGGTTGTTCAGAGTCTTAGGGCTGTGATGACAGCTCCCTCTGGCAACTGAAACAGCACTAAAGAATGGAGCAGAGATAACTAATCTGGGAGCATGACCCACCATCCCCCTGGAAACAGTCACAGCGGTTGCCATAACAAGAGCAGGAGCTGGGAAAATCTGTTACAAAGGAGGTTACACCCAAATCAGACTGTGGACACAGTCCAGTAGTGGCTCTTGCTCACACACAGTGCAGGAGAGCAGGCTCAGATCCCAGAGTGAAGTTGTGTTTCCTTTTCCAAAGGGCTCCTGATTCCTTGCTGAGGCTTGGTCCTTGTATTCAGGATTAGAAGGGGCCAGAGACCCTTTTGGATGTGGCCCCTGACTAACACTCTCACTTTAGCCCCTGCTTCCCTATTCCCTATTTGCCAGCTGCATAAACTATTTTTATAGATCTCAGGACCCTCCATGCCATTTCTTATCACTGTACTATTGGACATGCTTTCTTCTGCTGGAAGAATCTCCTTCCTTTCTTTTACTTGAGAATATCTATCCATTCTCAAGTACGGAATATCTATCTAGATCTCAGGACTAATGCAAAATGGTACCTCATCTGAGGAGGCCCCCACAATCCATAATCCATCATGCCTTCCACCATTCAGATGAGAATGGCTTAGTTCCCTTCTCAAGGGCAGTCACTATACCATAGGGACACTTCCCATATTACATGGAAATTGTGAGTTCATGTTTCTGTCTTCCTAGGTAGATTGCTGCCTTTTTGAGAACAGGGACTATGCTGTATTCCTCTTTGAATTTACAAGATGTAGTGAAAAAAAAAACCAGTGCTTTACAGATTCTTAATAAATATTTGATGCATGAATAAATGAATGTACAAATGAACAACAGTTGAGCTCAAATTATTTTCATAAAAGAAGTCCTGGTCTAGTAGATGGGGCCAAAAAGAATTCATCTTTTATACATCTTCTGTGAGCTTGATCCATGATTTCAGGTACGAAAACAGTTCCTGAATCATCATGATTCAGAGCCTGGAAAGAGGGTCCACAGAGAAAATCCAACTCAACCCCACATATGGGAGCAGATGGGAAAGGAGGTTCAGGGAAGTTGGCTGACTCAGCCAATAACCATCCATCTCAGGGCTGGAAGATCTTCAAGTGGGCATCCGGCCCAGCCCTCTCCCATCAGTCAGGGAGGTGAAGCAAAGATATTACTTTACCAAATATTTGCTAAGCATTTAAGATGTGCCGGGCCCCGTGTTGGAGCTGGGGATCCAGCCACAGACAAGACAGACAATGTCCCTGCTCTCCAGTGCTCATAGTCTGGGTAGGAGGAGTGACAGATGAAGAAAACGAAGTACAGAGTTCACGAAAGAGGTCACTGAACCTGGAGCTGGGGAGTCTGTTTTCCTGCAGGAAGATTCAGGCTAGACCTCGGGTTTTACAACTTAGACCAGATGATGCTTCCTCTATTTAGTAATGGCTGTCTATTTTATGATCAGCTCTACCTAGCCATTCGCTATGAAATGACTAACGCAATGCCAGGGCAGAGCGTTTAACATACTTTAATTTTTAAATCCTCCACTTGCTCCTAAAGTTGTTTGTCCTCTAAGCAGATAATTAATAGTAAAGTTCCCAGCTAGTAGGGAGCAAAGTCAGACTATGGGCCCAAGTCTGTCTTTGTCTAAAATTTGTATCCCTTTCTTTAACTCTGTGCCTTCCCATCTGCCATGGATTGCTTTGAATATGTGCTACATCCCAAATGTTCTAAGTTTTGAAAACTGCAGCTCCCACATTTCAGCTAAATCCCTGCCTTTCCAATAACTATTGAGCATCTAATAAGTATAGATATTATCATTGGGTACTAGAAAGATATGAGGGGGACCAAGGAGGGCTCCAATTCCAAAAGGGCCAACATTCCTCTGGAGGAGAGAGAGAGAGAGAGAGAGAGAGATTAAACGGCAGAAGTGCTAAGAGAGATAACCCCAAAGCCCTGTGGGAAACGTAAAAGGAAGTAATCCATTCTTCCTAGGGGGTCAGAGGGGTGAAGTCTACCACGTCCGGTGATGTTTATTTGTCGGTGGCCATCTCCTAGAGCAGGGGCTCTTAACCAGGGGTCTGTGAGCTTGAATTGAAATTTCAAAAAAACATTACTCTTGTGGGGAGTTGTGTGGGTGCGGGTGTGATACAGTTATTAAATAATACTCAGTATAGTGTGGACTTAGTAAGGGGTCCATGGTTTTCACCTGACTGGCAAAGGGGTCTGTGGAACAAAAAAAAAAGGTTAAGAACCCCTCTTCTAGAGATTTAACTTTGGAATAATATCCAAGACCCCTCCTGAGCTCAGAGCCAGAAAATACAAAACTAGATCCAATGGGTAGGTTTTAACAGGACTGAGATGTTGGCAGCCTCTTCATTTTCAAGAGCCCCCTCCCTAATTCCAAGCAGCTGAACTGTATTCAAGAACGGGATGAATGGATTGCCTAGGAGCTTGGTCCTTGGTAGTGCATCTCAAATCCTGACACACACTGGAAACCCCTGGAAGGCTTTTAAAAATACCAAAACCCAAGTCACACCCCAGACAAATCAAATTCAGAACCACTGGGGAGGAGGTTACAAATTGTTGACTTTAAGAAGCACCCTAATCTGCAGCCAGTTGGGGAACCCACTGTTCTGTGAAAAGGAAAAAAAAAAACAAAAAAACCACTCAGGTTTAGCAGCCCTAAAGCCATGTCTGAGAAACCCAGAGAAAAAAATTCCCTAAGTTAAATGAGGTAGACAATGACCATTGTTTTCCAACCCTTCTCTCCACAGGGCCTTTGCACAAGTTGTTCCTTCTGCATAAATCATCATCTCCCAGGTCCACCTTGCCCTTACCCTGCTACTTTTTAATCTCAAATTCTCTTTCCCTGTGGAGTCTACCTTGA
>JAQZBX010074814.1:0-14699 GCA_029593785.1 Cabassous unicinctus
TAAAAAAAAAAAAAACCCAAAACACACTGCAGTGGAAGAGTCTAGAATCTAGAGTTGAAACAACATATCATAAACAATGTCTTGTGCATAATTTTTAAAATATTAATAGATATGTGAAGAAACAAGAAAATGTGACCTATAGTCAAAAGTAAAATCAGGCAGTGAACTGATGTGTTAGAATGATCAGACAACTTAAAAATAATGACAATGAGTATGTTAAAGAGTCTTCTTAAATCCAACTATATCTATTTATAATTACATTAAATTGTACTAAATACTTCACTTAAAAGGTAAAAAAAATTATCAAAATAGTTAAAAACCAAATCCCAACTATTTGCTGACTATAAGAGATGTACTTGAAAGTATAAGAAAGCTGGTTTGCCTGTTATTTGATAAATTAGAGTTCTAAATAAGGTGTATAAGAGGCATTTAATAAAAATTATTATATCATTCGGAAAGGATCTTTTTGCAAGAAGTCATAAAATCCTAAATGGATGTGCATCTAAAAACAGAGCTTGAAAGTATATGAAACAGAAATTGACAGACCTGAAGGGAGAATTAAGCCAATCCACACTTAGAGTTAAATTATAACATTTGTCTCTCAATAATTGAAATCAGAATCACTAAGGATATAGAAGATGTGAATAAAAACAAAACTTCAATTTGGACATCATTGACATTTATAGAACACAGCATTTAACAACTACAGATGTACTTTGTTTTCAAGTGTATGTGGAACTCTTCTCCAGGTAAATTTAAAATCATAGAAATCATTCTTACTGTGATTTTTGACCACAACAGAATTAAATTGGAAATCAATAACAATAATATATTTAGAAAACCATATGTATTTGTAAACTAAGTAATGTACTTCTGAATTACCCATGGATCAAAGAACTCACAAAGGAAATTTGAATTTATTTCAAAAGGATAATAAAACACAACATAACAAAGTTTGTGGTACACAGCTAAAGCAGTGCTTAGAGAAAAATTTATAGCTATAAATACTTAAAGGAAAAGGCTTAAAACCAATAATGTCACCTCTTCAACCTTAAAAAACTAGGAAAGAAAAGAGTAAATTAACCCCAAGTAAGAATCAAGGAAATATTAAAAATAAGGGTCAGAATAAATTAAATACAAAACTGAAAATAAAGAGACACAAAGGTAAACCTTTTGTTCTTTGAAACTTTTAAGTGGTAAACTTCACTGGAAACTTTACAAGAAAAAGGAGGAAAATAGTCCAATTTGGCCATAATCACAAATGATAGCTAGCACAGTAGATGCTACAGATTGAAAGTATAATAAGGGAATAGAACGAACAACCTTATGCCAGTATTAATGGATAAATTCCTTGGAAAATATGACTAACAAAAGAAAGAGTAAACCTGAGTAGCCGTATATGTGTGTGTGTGTACATACACATACATGTTTTAAACAAAATTTGTTCTTATTTTAAAACCTTTCCATAAAACTCAAGCCGGGATGGCTTCACTGGTAAATTCTATCAAACATTTAAGGAATCAATAATACCTTTCCTACATGAACTCATTCAGAAAATAGAACAGGAAAGAACACTTCCAACTCATTTCATGAAAATTCATAGCCCTTATACCAAAATTTGCCAAGGACAAGTGTACTGGAAATGAAAGTTGTAGACTAATATCCTTCATGAAGATAGATTTAAAAAATTTTAAGAAAAATATTAGCAAATTGAATCTTCAATACATAAAAAGGATTACAGACCATGAACCATTAATGATTCCCATGCAATCAGTCTAACATTGAAAGCAAGTATTGCAATTCACTATATTTACAAAATTATGTTTAAAAATCTTGTGATGATTTAGTAGATGCAAAAAAAAAAAATTTGACAAAATACTTTTCTGACTAAAAAATACCTCTAAAAACCATGAATATAAGAAAGCTTCCGCAAATTGATGATTGATGAGCTAACTTCATAAGTAATGATGAAGTAGTAACGATGTATCTTCTAAAATGGAAAACAAATCAAGTATATCTGCTCTCATCACTTCTATTTTCCATTTTATAAGGCATAATGATTGGAACGGAAGAAGTAAAACTGTTTTGATTTGCAGATGACATTATTGTTTATATAGAAAATACCTAAGCCTCTACCAACAGCAACAATTTAAAAAAATGCTAGAATTAATTGAGCTCTATTCCATTTATTTAAGCCTCATTATCCTCATCTAATTTTATTTTTCTTCAAGCACCATCTTTTATGTAAAGTAAAACGTTTCTTATTCTTACCTTTCTCCATTAAATTTGGTAAAAAATATTTTAGTTTTTAGTAATTAAGGTAAATTTATGATTAAAATATTTTTCTAGGCTATCGATTAACTTAAGTCTTACTTATAAAATACTTATAGAGGAACATATATTTTAAATTTTAAGCAAAATTTAAAATGTTTGCTAAATATCTGTTTGTTCCTAAAAATGATACTTGCACGCTATAAAATGAAGTAAAGTAAAACTCACCCACTGCTTAACGTTCCATTTATGTGAGCATCCTTCCATTAATCTGACTATCAATCTATATATCCACATATAATTTTATATAAATAGGATCTATAGTAGATGAAAGTAGAAAATGACCATCATCATCATAATTGTTTCGGGCAAAAATTATCAATAAATACTAAAACTAATGGGTTCAGCTTGAGTGAGGAACCAAGGTATTTACACAGTCTCAAAGAATCTGTTTACCAATCCTTACTGATTACAAAGGGGAAAATAATAACTTTTTTATGTGGAAACACTTGTCAGACTAACACTTTATTCATGATACCATGGATCTCCTGATATTTAGAAGCTTTTGTTTCTTAAAAGAAACCATTTTATTATTCTTTATATTACCATATCTAAAGAGATCATTTGAAGTCAACCCTATATTTGAATCTGATGTTGAAACATGCAAATAGCCAAACTTTTTTTTTTTAATCTTTAGGTGAGTGCTCCAGTTGTAACATCTACCACTCAGGAAAAGCCAAAGGATAGTGATCAGTTTGAATGGGTGACTATTGAACAATCAGGAGAATTAGTTTATGAAGCTCCAGAAACTATTGCAGCTGAACCTCCACCTATTAAGTCAGCTGTACAGACCATGTCTCCCATACCGGCACATTCTTTGGCTGCATTTGGATTATTTCTTCGTCTTCCGGGCTATGCTGAAGTGCTACTGAGAGAGAGAAAACATGCCCAGTGCCTTCTTAGATTGGTATTAGGAGTGACAGATGATGGAGAAGGAAGTAAGTGTTTGGTGTTTTGATTAGATTTATCAATACATACATAAATAGGTCGTACCATGTTATTAATGAGGAAAATAATATAATGCATAATATATCATCATATAATAATAAAAAGCTATATATATAAAATAATATATCATTTCTGTTGGGTTGACATTTTTATTCAACAGAAGGAAAGAAAGAAAATACAGGTGATGAGGCAAATAGATTTTCATTTGACTTGCATCTAATTGATCACTCAGTGACCATTCTATTTGAAAATTAATATTTTCTTATTTCATATGGTTTTTATTAATGGTGATTTCTCATATGTGCCATTTATAAAGAATGTTAAGAACTGATAAACCCTGTAGCACAAGGCTTAGTCATAAAATACATGAATTTACTTGTGGATACTTGAAACTCTGAAGCTATCAAATATTCAATATATCTTTTCATTTGTATTGTTATATTGATGGAATCCTTTAGAAATATTGACATTACTTTAAATGTTTTTATTATAATGTTTTATTAAATTACAGCTTCCTTATACTATATAGTCTCAGTGTTTGGGTTTCATATATGAATTATATATGCTTTTTTAGTAAATAAGAAATTTCTAATTACTTGATCTGATTTTTTATTTCAAATAGAACCCATTGTAGTTTAGGACTCTATTACAAGACAGTAGTTGTAACCCTAAGCAGAGAAGGAAAAGAATTGCCTTTATGCCATTTCATAGTATTTTTGGGGAATATGCAGTGAATATTTATTAAAGATCATAATTCTGGTACTTCCCTTTGTAATAGTTGTCTCATCCACTCACCATGTAGCAATGATTTTCTCTGCACTTACACTCCTTTCTGGCTAGAACATAGTAGAAAACTGTATTGCGAACAAAATACGGTAGTTTCAATGTTTCATTTTCTGTTCATAATTGAAACTACTCTCAAGTCAAGTGGTTGCTTTCTTACTGTTCCTAAGAAAGTTTTAATGCTTGTTTTTTAATGGTTAGGTTTTAAGTATTTAAATTTTAGTTTGTAAAAATTTTGACTAATCCATGGCTATTAATTACCAAGAGAATATATTTCATCTTTCAATTTGAGTTTATATCTCTTAGAGAGCTTTTCCTGTCTTATTAAAATTTAAGATAATACTCTCTTTTTTGTGGTATTTGAGTTGTTTTGTAAGAGATTTAGTGACATAATTTTATATTATATTATCTTTATTAATTTATAACCCTGTATGTAGCTCCTTATTGTCATTGTTTTAAAATATTTTTAATTTTGAATACTTTCCTCTTTTTAATCTAGGTCATATTCTGCAGTCCCCGTCAGCCAATGTGCTTCCAACCCTTCCTTTCCATGTCCTTCGTAGCTTGTTCAGCACTACACCTTTGACAACTGACGATGGTGTACTACTAAGGCGAATGGCATTGGAAATTGGAGCACTACACCTTATTCTTGTCTGTCTCTCTGCTCTGAGCCACCATGCTCCACGAGTTCCAAACTCTAACCTCAATCAAACGGAGGTAGGTTCAATCGTAATTCTTTAAATTATGACAAATTAGAATTAATTGGTGGAGTACAGAATAACATTTTTTTCTGTAGAGTTAATATTTGAGAGACTTGTGTGTTCCTCTGTTGCCCTTATTGGATATTTAAAAGAGGAAGCTATGAATTTATTATTCTGTACTCTAATGGACTCCTTTAGAAAGCCATAAATTAACCCATCTACTTGAAAAACAGAAAAGATTTACTAGCTAGATAAGCTTTCTCATTTACTAGAATATGCTGGTAAATTTATAGTATGATACTTTTTCCTTTTTTTTCTTGAAAGAGTCAAAATATTGAATGGAAGGTTCTAGCCAATGTAGTAAGACAAGGAAAAGAAAAAAAAAATCTCATCTGTATGATTTGAAAATCCAAAAGGTTAATGGAATAAGTGAGTTTAGCAAAGTTACAATATGTAAGGTCAATATATAAAAATCGGTTATTAAGATCTTAATAAACTGAGGTATGTCCCCATTTTTAACCCCCTTGGGGATAAAATAATGCAAAACTATCATTTCTTCCCAAGTTGATCCTTTAAATTTGATGCAATTCCAGGTTAATTTTGGAGTAAGTTGACAAGCCAATTGAATGCAAAGGGTCAAGAATAGACAAGGCAGTTTCAAGGAACAATGTATTAGGGTTCTCCAGGACCTATAGAATTTGGAACAAAGGGTCAAAAATAGCCAAGGCACTTTAAAGAAGAATAATGTAATGTATTGTTCCAGAACCAACAGAATATATATATATAATGTATGTGTGTGTGTGTGTGTGTTTGTGAATATTATGAGATAGGTAGAAATTGACACAGCCATGGGGATTTGCAAGTTTGAATACCTATGCCATTAGTTGGGAACTCCAAAGAAGGTTTCGATGAAATCCTCATGAGAAACTGAATGGCTGAAGTAGAAATAGAAATTATTCTTTCTTACTTGCTGAAACCACCAGTTATCCTTTTAAGGCCTTCAGTTAATTGGATGAGACTTCTCTCACTGCTGAACGCAGTCTTCTTTGTTGACTGTAGATGTAATCAGCCATAGATGCAATCAACTGACCAGTAATTTAAATCCATGAAATACCCTTACAGTGCAATCATGCCATTGTTTGCTTGACCAAACAACTGGGCACCATAACGTAGCCAAGTTGACACATGAACTTAATCATCACAAATAACAAATCTCACATACTTACACTACCATATATATTGACTTGCAAAGTTACGGCATTGGCCCAGCAAACAGAATAGAGAATCAAACTCGTACATATATGGCCACCTGATATATGACAAAGGTGACACACTGTAGTGTAATGGGAGTAAGTATGGTCTTATCAATGAATGGCTCTGGGTTGACTGAATACCCATATAGAATAAAAATGAATTTTTAAACCCTACTGTTCTCTATATACAAAAATTAATGTTTTTAAAAGAAAAAAATAGGTGAATTCCTTTATGATCTTGGAATAGACAAAGATTTCTTGAACTGGATACAAAAAGCACTAACCCATAAGGAGGAAAATTTGGAATAAAAAAGGACTATGTTAAAATTAAGAACTGTTTTGCATTAAAAGCACTATTAAGAGAGTAAAAGGGCAAGCCAAAGTACAGGCAACCCAGTAGAAAAACAGATAAAAAGCTTGAATGAGTGCTTCATAAAAGAGACTATTGAAATACCCAGTAAATGTAAAAGATTGGTCTCCTGAAAAGGTGGTTACTGGAAAAGTACAGATCAAAACTTTAATGCACTACCATTACACACCCATCAGAATGTCTTAAAATTTCAATTTTATAAATGTCGTCATTTATAATAATGCTTATCTAAAAATGTTTGTCATCAGAATGGGTAAATAAATAAATTGTGGTCTATAATGTAATGGAATAATACAGTGTAATAAAAGTGAGGAACTATAACCAACTGTATATATATTTAATTGCATTGATGAATCTCACAAACACAACTGAAAAAGCTAAAGTTTGTAAATCAGACAAACTATAGTGACTAGACCCTCATGCTTAGGTGGTAGAATTATAAAGAAAATTAAGGAAGTAATGAATATAAAAATCAGTTTTGCCAGGGGTGTGATAAGTAGGAGATGGAATGAAGGGAGTTACTGGGATATGAAGATCCAAGTTCTGACTTGCATGGTTAAATAGGTGTTTGCTTTGTGATAGTTAATTAAGCTTTACAATTCTGTTTTGTGCTCTTTTTGTGTGTGTGTTACACTTAATAAGAATTGTTTTTTTAATAAATTATTGTATTTTTTACCAGTAAACTTGATTATTGTAGTAAATGGCTTAAATTGTCATAAAATTTTAATCATTCATCTAACTTTAATCTTTAAAATGTGAAAAGTATAATTCATCATTATAGGACTCAGTCATAAAACAGTATCACAAATCAATTTATAAAAATTTTGTTTCTACATAATATTCTTCCTTAGAAAATATTTCCATTAAAAGACAAAACAGCATAGGTGTTACTTTAAGCCACGCTTAAAGTAACATTTAATTTTAAATGTTTGGAGGGTATACAGTACGTTAAGTTAAGCAAAATTTCTTTCTAGACTTGATTCTAGTTTCAGGATTCGTTGTATAGTCTACAAAAATAACAGTAAAGAATTGACCTTTACTGAGGTCGAGGTTAAGTAAATCAGTGTTTCTCAGTCATTTTTTTCTGCATCCACACCATTCACGTTTTTAATATATCTTCTACTCCCAAAAGAGATTTTTCTATGCCTTATGTTCTGAACAGGGAAGAGATTGAGAATCACTGTTGTAGGAACAGAAACTGTCTTGTTTACTTTGACTGATGATATATATGGTACCATAATGAAATTCTCATGAGATATCCTTTTACTAGTTTCATCCCAACTGAATCTGGCCCTAGTCCTGTTCCTTTCAGTGTTTTTTCTATTTACCTTTGACTCAATGATTCTTTAGGACCTAAGTTGGTTTGCTCCTTTCCTATCCTATCCTGATAAATATTTCTGAGTATAAATAAAACTAAATATTAACAAACTTTTATTTTTTGTGGTTACAAGCCACAGGTGTCAAGCTCTCATAATCCTACATCAACCGAAGAACAGCAGCTATATTGGGCCAAAGGGACTGGCTTTGGAACAGGCTCTACAGCTTCTGGATGGGATGTGGAACAAGCCTTAACTAAACAAAGGCTAGAAGAGGAACATGTTACCTGTCTTCTGCAGGTATATCCGTAAAGTTGACATTGTCAGTGGTAATAGTTAAATTATTTTTTGTATTTGCAATTTTAAGGATTAATAACCTAGCCAGCTCAGTCCTCAGCAGCTTTTATGCCCACTTGTGCTCCCTGCTCCCAGTGCATTTAAGATAACACTAGGCAAAGATTGCTATTTCCTACTTGTAACTCTAAATTTCTCACCTTTCAATTAGCTTCTTCACTGAGAAGAAAGTGGAAAGGACAAAATTATCCAAAAATTGGAAAATGTTCCATATCTCCCTTCTTACAGTCATCTTCTCATCTTAAAGTGCTCTGTCTGAACTCTGCTTTTTATTATCTATTTATTTACATCTTTCTTACATTGTTCCATAGCTTTTCTGAAATCAGGCAAGTTGAACTAGTGTGGAAAATCTTCATCGTACAAAAGTAGAAGGAAAAGTGCTTAAAGAAAAAATTAGCTTTAGTTCCTGCATCAACAAATTGAAGTTGGTAAATTTTCAAGACTTGGTTTTCGCAATTCTAGAATGATAGGCTCAGAATAGGTTATTTTACCTCTTATCAAATCCTAAGATTCTATCACCTTCAAACTGTAAACTGAATTTTTTCAATAAATTATTGTTATAAATAACATCAGTTGTTTTAGTAACAACTATTTTTTATCTAACATAAAATATAAGCTTTTTAAATGGTATGAAAAGCTAAAATCCTATTTGAATTCAACAATTTTTCTTTTCAGGTTCTTGCAAGTTATATAAATCCTGTGAGTGGTGCAGTAAATGGGGAAACTCAGTCATCTCATGAGAGTAGAGGACAGAACAGTAATGCCCTTCCTTCCGTGCTGTTAGAGCTTCTCAGTCAGTCCTGCCTCATCCCAGCCATGTCATCTTATCTACGAAATGATTCAGGTAAATTACATTGTAATTAGCCCCCTGAAATATTTTTGTGGATGAATATTTTTGTTGTCTTACTCTTGTCGGTTGAAGTATTTATTTTTCCCCCAATATATAGGTATGAGTTTGATGGGTTTATTTCTTAACATTATTCTGGCAATATTTAATTGGTATCTAGGACCCTTAATTTGATACTCTGGATGTCATTTGTATTAGAACAAATGTATTTTTACTGTTCCTTTGACTTCACCTGCCAAAATACATTTTTTTCTTTTAATAACTTGTTACTGAAAATGATAGGACAATGACCAGCAACTTTATGACAATATTTTGATTTGAATATGCTTGATTGAACTTCTATGCATTTTAATGTTTTTTCCAAATACTATAATTTTAGACAGTAGTAATTTTTGAACAAAGTCAGATATATAAATTTTCAAGCCTATAGGTACTTACTTTACCAGTGTGTGACTGATGATTGGTTTATTGTTGATTGAAGTTAGTTCATTTCCTTGATCGTGGAATTATCTTACAAGAATTGTGTGCTTTTCAATAAGAATAGGAATTTACGTGTCCTGTTTAGAAGCTCAGATACCTATAGACACGTCAAGAAAAATCAGCAATTAACATCAGCTGCTTTAGCCAGTACCTTTGTTTACTTTTTATTTCAACTGTCTGTACAACTTCTTGTCCTTATCTCTGCTGTTATTCATTCTTACTCAAGAAAATAGACATTTATACATTTCATTAATATAGGAAGAATAGGTAAGGCAAGCAATGAGAATGAATCTTTCATGTAGTCTATTTTGATGCTTGGTAGTGGGGAAGGTGTACATTTGATTGGATGGAAAGAATACTTGTATTTGAAAATGGGTCACTGCCTCTATTTCCCACCATCATGGAGATTATTGAGCTTCAAAACATCATTTCCCAATCTACCTCCAGCTCCTTCATAACAGTATTAGGTGATATATTATTTTTCTTAGATTGACCTGTCTGATGTATTTCAGATTGGTCCTTTAAAAAAAAAAAACAGATATCAAATGCAGAGTATATATTTTTTAATTAAATAAAACTTTTGGGACAATATAGCACTTCATTTTTATAGTTCCTCATGTCAAATTTTAATTTTAGATTAAATGGAACAATTGAATAAAGGTAAAGTTACGCTTTATCTCATTTCCACATCATTAAAATATTATTTTTATTAATCCTTTAACTATCAAAATATATGTCCTATCAAAAGTTTCATAATGTCTGCCTTGTTCTGAAATGAAATTCACTCTCTGTGTTACATTGAACCTTTATCTGTTCCATTTTGTAAAATTAAAATTTGGTGTTGCAGCTTTGGTTGCTTCAAAATTGGTTTACTAAAGATCTAATTTTTCTGTTCAAAAAGGAAATCCAGAATTATTTAACTTTACTGTTTAATATAATCTTTTTTCACATAGGTACACATTCTGGTAAGAGAGAGTATCTTAGTTTCCTAGGGCTGCTGTAACAATATGCCAGAAACTTGGTAACTTAAAATAGCAGATATTTATTGTCTCACAGTTCTGGAGGTTAAAAGTCCAAAATCAAAGTGTTGGCAGGGCCATGCTTCCTCTGAAACCTGTAAGGAAGAATCCTTCCTTGCCTCTTCTTAGCTTCTGGTTTGCTGGGTAAACCTTGGCATTCCTTGGCTTACAGCTGCAGCATTTCATTCTCACCCTCCATTATCATAAGTTGTTCTCCCTTTGTCTGTGTGTCCAAATTCCATCTTATAGGGACACAAGTCATATTGGATTAGGACCCACCCTAATTCAGTTTTGCTTGTCTTAACTAAGCATATTTTCAAAAGACCATGTTTCCAAATAAGATCACATTCTCAGGATAGAAGTTAGAACTTGAACATATCTTTTTTAGGGTATGCACTTAAACTCATAACAGAAAGTATATGTGCATATATGTATGTTAATAAGTAAGCCATGATTTTTATAAATGTATTGAATTGTGGATACTTAAATATTATTATATCTAATACTCTTGAAACTATTTTAGTAATTAAATGTGACTTATCAGAGTTGGCCTTTCCTTTGTGAATTCTTATTTTCCTGGAAAAAATTAATTGCATTAGATTTAGATTTAGATTTGTGTGTTTGAATCTGGTACCTTGTCAAATGGTGTAAGTTTAATTGATACATTCATATATGAATGTGGTAACAAATTTATTTTGAAATAATAAATAAATATAAATTATGGATATAATTATCAATTTTGGGTAAATATTACTAATTAATTTTTTTGAATTCTCTATTTCATTTATCTTTGCTCTAAGCTTTGTTATTTCCTTCCTTCTGCTCACTTTGGGCTTAGTGTTTTCTTTTTTCTAGATCTTCTAGTTTTGAGATAAGGTCTCTTATTTGAGGTTTTTTTTTTTTAATTAAAGATTCACACACTACACAATCCATACAAAGTGTACAATCAGTATCTCAATATCAGTGGCTCTCAGTATAATCACAGTTGTGTATCACCATAATCAATTTTAAAATATTTTCTTTGCTCCATCCATAAAAAACAAAACAAAAAGGAAAAAAAGCCTATTGTTGACTCTTAGCATGGTATAGTACTGTTGTTACAGTTAATGAAAAAAAATTACAATATTACTGTTAACTGTAGTTGATAATTTGCTCTAGTTGTCTTTTTCCCCATATACCACCCTATTATTAACACTTCGTAATAGTACATTTCTTATAAATCATGAAAGAATATTGTATTTGTACTATTAACCACAGGCATCATCCACAACAGGGTTTACTATGTTATACAGTCCAATGTGTCATTCTCTAGCTTTTCTTCTAGTGACATACACAACCCTAAATTTCCCTTTTCAATCACAATCACACATACACTTTAATACTGTTAATTACCTTCACAATAATGTGCTCCCATCTCCTTTATCCATTTTCAAACATTTACTATCAACTTTACTGTAAATTCTACACAAATTAAGCATCAGCTCCCCTTTCTCCACCCTCATTCTATTTCCTAGTAACCTATATTCTAGATACTATGTTCATGAGTTTATTGTATTTCATATTAGTGAGATCGTACAATATTTGTCTTTTTGTTCCTGGCTTATTTCACTCAGCATAATTTCCTCAAGATTCATCCATGCTATCGCATGTTTCAGGATTTCATTTCTTCTTATAGCTGAATAATAGTCCAGTGTATGTATATACCACATTTTGTTTATCCATTCACTGGTTGATGAACACTTGGGTTGTTTCCTCCTTTTGGCAATTGTGAATAATGCCACTATGAACATTGGTGTGCATATGTCTGTTCTTGTCTCTTCTGAGTATATACCTACATGCGGGATTGCTGGATCACATAGCATTTCTATAATTAGCTTCCTGAAGAACTGCCAAACTGTCTTCTACAGCGGCTATACCATTTTACATTCCCACCAGCAGTGAATAAGTGTTCCTGTTTCTCCACAACCTCTCCAGCATTTGTAGTTTTCCGTTTTTTTATTAGTGGCCAGTCTAGTAGGTGTTAAATGATACCTCATTGTGGTTTTGATTTGCATTTCCCTAATAACTAGTGATGTTGAGCATCTTTTAATATGCTTTTTAGCCATTTGTATTTCCTTTTTGGAAAAAATGTCTATTCAAGTCTTTTGCCTGTTTGTTTTGTTTTTATTTGTCCGTTTCTTAATTTGGTCTTGTCTTTTTATTGTTGAATTTTAGAATTTCTTTATCTATTCTGGATATTAAACCCTTATCGGATATGTGGTTTCCAAATATTTTCTTCCTTTTCATCATCTTGACAAAGTCCTTTGAAGTGCAAAAGTATTTAATTTGAGGAGGTCCCATTTATCAATGTTTTGTTTCATTTGAGTCTAAATTCTGCCTACCACAAGGTCATGAAGATGCTTCCCTACATTTTATTCTGGTAGTTTTATGGTCCTAGCCCTTTTATTTAGGTCTTTGATCCACTTTGAGTTAATTCTTGCATAAGATGTGAGAAAGTGCTTTTCTTTCATTACTTTAGAATTGGAAATCCAGTTCTCCCAACACCATTTGTTGAAGAGACTGTCCTGTCCCAGCTGAGTGGACTTGGCAGCTTTGTCAAAAATCATTTGCCCATAGACACGTGGGTCTATTTCTGAACTCTCAGTTTGAGTCCATTGATCAATTTGTCTGTCTTTATGCTAATACCATGCTGTGTTGACCACTGTAGCTTTGTAATATGCTTTAAAGTCAGGAAGTGTGAGTCCTCTGACTTCATTCTTCTTATTCAAGATGTTTTTGGCTATTTAGGGCTCCTTTCCCTTCCAGATAAATTTGATAATTGCTTTTCAACTTCTGTGAAGTAGGCTGTTGGAATTTTTATTGGAATTATGTTGACTGTGTAAGTCAATTTAGGTAGAATTGATAACTTAATTGATATTTAGTCTTCCAATCCATAAACATGGAATGTCCTTCCATTTGTTTGTTGTCTTTGATTGCTTTTAATAATGTTTTGTAGTTTTCTGTATACAGGTCTTTTACATCCTTAGTTAAATTTATTCCTGGATATTTGATATATTTAGTTGCTACTGTAAATGGAATTTGTTTCTTGATTTCCTCCTCAGATTGCTCATTACAAGTGTATATAAAGAGTACTGAATTCTGCATATTTATCTTGTATCCTGCCACCTTGCTGAACTCTTTTGTTAGCTCTAGTAGCTTTGTTCTAGATTTTTTAGGATTTTCTAAATACAGGACTGTGTCATCTGCAAATAGTGAAAGTTTTCTTTCTTTCTTTACAGTTTGGATGGCTTTTATTTCTTTTTCGTACCTAACTACTCTGGCACAATACAGGTTTATTGAATAACAGTGGTGACAGTAGGCATCCTTGTCTTTTCCCAGCCTTAGAGGGAAAGCTTTCAGGCTTTTACCTTTGAGTATGATGTTGGCTGTGGGTTTTTCCTTTTGTTTTTTTTTTAAATTACCGGGGCCATGGATTGAACTCGGGACCTTGTATGTGGGAAGCCAGCGCTTGACCACTGAGCCACATCAGCTTCCCTGAATTGGTTTTTCCATTTGTTTTGCTTGTTGTTCGTTTTTGTTTTTTCAGGAGGCACCGGGAACTGAACTCGGGACCTCCCATGTGGGAGGCGGGAGCTCAACCGCTTGAGCCACATCCACTCCCTTGTGAGTTTCTCATATATGCCCTCTATCGTGTTGAGGATGTTTCCTTCTGTTCCAATCTTTCAATGTGTTTTTTTTTTTTAAACAATTTATTGAAGTATATCATTCATACATGAACATACATAAACTGTAAGTGTTCAGTAAACTTCGTGAACTTACAAAACAAACATGCATAACATCATACAGGGCTCCCACACATCACCCGCCAC
Source organism: Cabassous unicinctus (assembly GCA_029593785.1). Taxonomy (NCBI): domain Eukaryota; kingdom Metazoa; phylum Chordata; class Mammalia; order Cingulata; family Chlamyphoridae; genus Cabassous; species Cabassous unicinctus. The sequence continues at coordinate 14,272 of JAQZBX010074814.1, forward strand.
AAACTCCCTGCATTGTTGTGAAACAATTGTTAACAAATCATGAAAGAGCATTGTCAAAGTATTACTACCGGGAAGTGGGTGTGGCTCAGTGGATAGAGCCCCCGTTTACCATATGGGAGGCCCGGGTTCGCGTCCCGAGGCCTCCTTGTGAGGGCACACCGACCTGAGCGGTGCGGTGGGCTGATGCAGCAACCTCACGGCAGGAAGCGGGTGTGGCACAATGGATAGAGCACCCGTTTACCATATGAGAGGCCCCGGGTTCGCTTCCCGGAGCCTCCTTGTGAGGGCGGGCCGGCCACGGCGCAGTGGGCTGATGCGGCAAGATCTCACAGCAAGGGGGAGATGGGCGGACACAGAGAAGACGCACAGCGAATGGACACAGCAAGCACAAGCAGCAAGGGGGGGATAAATAAAATAAATAAATCTTT
>JAQZBX010074815.1:0-14698 GCA_029593785.1 Cabassous unicinctus
CCCCGTTTACCATATGGGAGGCCCAGGTTCGCGTCCCGAGGCCTCCTTGTGAGGGCACGCCGGCCTGAGCGGTGCGGTGGGCTGATGCAGCAACCTCACGGCAGGAAGCGGGTGTGGCGCAATGGATAGAGCACCCGTTTACCATATGAGAGGCCCTGGGTTCGCTTCCCGGCGCCTCCTTGTGAGGGCAGGCCGGCTCTTGCGGCGCCGTGGGCTGATGTGGCAAGACCTCACAGCAAGGGGGAGATAAGCAGACACAGAGAAGACACGCAGCGAATGGACACAGCAACACAAGCAGCAAGGAGGGGATAAATAAATAAAATAAATAAATCTTAAAAAAAAAAAAAAAATTGTTGATTTTTAGAAACTTTTAGAAACTTCAGGGCCAGTGGTGAGGGTCCCTGGGCCCCCCGCCTTCATTTCTTCTCTGGCCGCCTCGTTCCTCTTCCAGTGCTTCACCTGGTTTGTCCTTCCTGCCTCGGATCCTTGAGGGTTCGTCACCCTTGGATTTTTCTGAGCTCCAGTCTTTAACCTGTGTTTGGTTCTTGAAGGTACGTGGTCACGGACATCATTGGAAAGGACGACGGCCTGGGCGTGGAGAACCTGAGAGGCTCGGGTATGATCGCGGGGGAGTCCTCCCTGGCCTATGAGGAAATCGTCACCATCAGCTTGGTGAGTCTTCCTCTTTCCTTTTCCTTTTCAACTTTGTATCGTGGAAACTTTCAGGGAGTCACAAAACTAGAGAGAATTGCTGACCAGCTCCCACATCCCCATCACGCAGCTTCAACCTTGACCCATGTGCGGCTGTTCTCGTTTCCCCTGCCGCCTTTCCTGGAGGATTTTAAAGCAAACCTCCAGTGTGAATCTTTAACAGATCAGGTCCTCCCCCACCCCCCCTTTTTATTTTCACATAGCCGTAATGGTATTATCACACCCAACAAAATCTACAACAGTTCTTCCATGTCATCGAGACCGCAGTTTTAACAGTGGTCCCAGAAATGCCTTCCTATAGTTGGTTTGTTTGAATCAGGGTCCAGCCGCCTCCTATTTTAAAGACATTGAGTGCCTAGAAGAACTTTCATCTGATTTTAGCTGCTGTAAAATGAGTGTTTGTCGTTCCCCCCCACCCCAGACCCCCTGGCCTTTCCAAAAACGTTTCCTGTTTTTAGTGTTTTTATTAGAGCGAGTAGTACTCTTACCATTACCCTCTTTAATGCTAAACGGTCATTCAAGGCCTCACTTTCCTGTGTGGTGTTGGATCTTCACTTTCCAAGGTGGAAAAATGCTGGGCACGGGCATCTTTCCTAGGATTGTTTCCTAGATATTTTTAAATATATATACATATATTTAAATGACTTTAAATATATATATTTGTATATATATTTACATCCCAGGTGTCTTTATTTTATTTTTATTTTTTAAAAGATTTATTTATTTATTTTTTTTACCCCTGTCGACTTTTTCACGCCCCTGCCCTTGCCGTGTTTTTTGTGTGTATGTGTCCATTCACTGGGCAACTCTCTGCATCCGCCTCCTGCCCTCCCCTCTCATCCTTCTCCTCCTGTCCTCACTGGGACTCGATCCTGGGAACCTCCGATGTGGGAGAGAGGCGTCCCACTGCCTTCGCCACCCTAGTTCCTGTGTTTTCTCGGCGCCCCGGCCCTCCCCCGCGCCACCCTCCTGCCACGTCACCATCTTGCTGCGTGGCCTGGTGGGACCTGACGGCGCACTCGTACGCAGGGCCTGACAGCGCACCCACGCGTGGGGCCTGGTGGTGCACCCCTCGTGGGGCCCGGCGGCCTGCGCGCCCTCCATATCCCTCTCTGTTTTTACTGGGAGGTCCTGGGGATCGAACCCAGGTCCCTCCATACGGGAGACGGACACCCAACCATTTGAGCCACATCCGCCCCCCTAGATGTCTTTAAATACATTTATCTTGAAATAGTTTGACTCACAAGAAGTTTAATACAATAGTTCTGCTTTCCTACGTACATATCCCAGCTTCCCCCAACAACAGTACCTTGTATAACCACAGTAAATGGTCAAAACCAGGAACTTGACGTTGGCACAGTACCAATAACTTGTAAGAGAACTTTTTGAATTTCACTAGCATCCACATGCACCCCAGACATCCTTCTGGTGGTGGAGAAGCTGCGAGGGCTCGTGAGTGTCAGAGCTCAGCAGAGCCACACACGGACCTCTTGAGCGAGGATGTGGCCTTCCAGCCGCTGCCGTTGGCTGGTCTCTACCGCACTCTTGGTTAACCGCTTCTTTGTGGCTAGGAAGCCAAGCACTAGCTAGCAGCCCCAAGAACAGGCCTCTGTCTCTGCTGTTTGGCCCAGAGTCAGGTTGCCAACGGCCAACGTGTGACTTCCACTTGTGCCCAGCATTTCCCGGATCCTAGCCTGCTGTGGGGGTGGGGCACCCCCCCTTATGAACTCAGCAAGGCGCTGTCTCCGCAGGTGACCTGCCGAGCCCTCGGGATCGGGGCCTACCTGGTGAGGCTGGGCCAGCGCGTGATCCAGGTGGAAAACTCCCACATCATCCTGACGGGAGCAGGTGCTCTCAACAAGGTGACTGAGAAGGAACCTGTGCAGGGAGGGGCCAGGCTGGCATTCCCGTTGTCCCCTGATGGGGCAATTTTTTCCCCATACAAAAAAACAGCCTCATTCCTAGGGATGGGAGAGCTGTTTGTCATGTTGTGGTTATCCAAGCCCCTTGTGAGACAAGTTTTCCTGCTTTGGGAGCTCTGCTTCACCCGAGCACTGTCCGAGGCCCGCTGGGGTTGCAGAGAGGCGTGAGACCCGTGGTCCTCTGCCTCAGCATCCCTTGGAGGGCTTGCCAAACCTCAGATGGCCCCACCCCAGAGGTTCTGATTTTGTGAGCCTGGGTGGGGCCTGAGAATCTGCATTTCTAGCAAGTTCCCAGGTGAGGCTGATGCCACTGGTTTAACGTGGGATTTTAGCTACCTTTAAAAACGGTGGCTTTAAAGCACCTCGTAGCAATGCAGAAAATGTTTTAATACAGTGAAAGAAGTAGAATACCGTACTGCACGTTCACTGTGAGCCTAATTGTGTAAAGAGAGAAGAGAGGGAAATATATACCAAAATTATAATAGGAGCAAAATTACCCTTTTTCCAGTTTTCTGTAATGTGTAAAATGCTATTTTAATAATCGTTTTAAATGTCAGTTCTACCAAAAGAGCCTGAAACTGTTTTTATTTTTATTTTTTGATTCAGACTTCCTTTTCTCTTCCCTTTCTTCTTAAGAGAGTTTCAGCTTTCCCAGCTCTCTTGAAACCCTAAGTATAGTTTTGCTTTTGAGATGGTCAAAGTAACCAGCTGGATCGCTGGTTCTCAAATCAGGCTACATATTGGAATTATCTGAGGAATTTTTGTCCAAAAAAAAATTACGGATGCTTGGGTCCCAGCCCCAAAGATTCTGATATCACTGGTCAGCATGCAGCCTGGGCACCAGCATTTTTGAAAGCTCCCAGGTGATCCTAACATGCAGCCAGGGTTGAGAACCATTGAGTGAGATGCTTTCCTAACAGGTGGGAAGACCCCGGGCCCAGGGGGTGGCTTCAGGTAGGGCTTTCCTGACCTTGTTATGTCCACCACAGGTCCTGGGGAGGGAGGTTTACACCTCCAACAACCAGCTGGGCGGGGTGCAGATTATGCACTACAACGGTGTCTCCCACGTCACGGTGCCAGATGACTTTGAAGGGGTTTATACCATCCTGGAGTGGCTGTCCTTCATGCCAAAGGTGCAGTAGCCCCCGCAGCTTAGGTCCTGGAAGTCGCCATTAGCAGGGACCAAACGGGCTCATTTGCTGACTGTGTCCTACATGGTGTGGGAGGATGGGGAGCGGGAAGGGCTATTGATTTTTCTTTTCTTTTTTTATTTTTAAAGATTTATTTTATTTATTTATTCCCCTCTCCCCACCATTGTTTGCGCTTGCTGTCTGCTCTCTTTGTCTGTTCATTGTGTGCTTGTCTTCTTTTTAGGAGGCACCAGAAACCAAACCCAGGACCTCCCATGTGGGAGGGAGGCACCAACCTCTTGAGCCACCTTCGCTCCCTGCTTGTTGTGTCTCTCATTGTGTTTTCTTGTTGTGTCTCCTCATTATGTCATCTCATTGCATCGTCTTGTTGGTCAGCTTGCTGCGCCAGCCCATCATGTCAGCTCACTGTCTTGCTTGTCTTCTTTAGGAGGCACCAGGAACTGAACCTGGGACCTTGCATGTGGTAGACGGGCACCCAACTGCTTGAGCCACATCCACTTTCTGATTTTTCTTTGCTCTATCCTTTTTCCCTCCCTGATGCTCATCTCTTTGCTCTTTTGATGGCCTTAATGCCATCTGTGATGATATCTGTTGATCCTTTAGAAGAGGGATGGGTGGCATTGCCTTCCGGCAAAAGAAGCAGCATTGGATGGTGGAGAAAAGCTGCAAGCTTTGCAGTCAGACTGGATTTGATTTCTGCTTTCCTCCTTAGTAGCAGTGTGACCCTGGGACAGTCTCTAAATCTCTCTGGGCCTCAGTTGCCCCATCTGTGAAATGGGGATAATAACAGCACCTACCCCGTGGTGTTATCATGGTGATTAAATGAGATGATATTCAGAGCCATGTGCTTGGTAGGCTCTCACCAAATGCTACTCATGGTGGTGATCATTAGCTACTTCAGGTTGGACTTTTTAAACCAAATTTTGTCAAGGCACATGTTTGAACCTCAGCTTTCTCAACTGTCCAATGAGGGTAATGTTTGCCCTTCCTGGCTTACAGACTGAGCAAGAGCTTGGGAAGGAGATGAGTGAATATGGTTGTTGGCTAACTGTCACATTCTGTACAAATGAGTGGGGCTGTTACTCGTTTTAATTATTTCCAAAAGGTTGGTTTCCAGAGCTCAGCTCATCCCAGACCTTCTGCCAAGAACCCCAAGTTTAAAAAGCCCAAATTTCAATCCTTATTTCGAATGCTCCTTCATCCAATCCAGTGAGTTTCCTTCTGTCTGCCTCACTGCTACCACAATCTGCTACCAGCCTCTTTTTCTTTAGAAGAGTCTCTCTCTCACCTTGCTTCTGCAGAAGTAGTAATCCCTTCCTGCCTTTGTTTCACTTCCTGGCATTAGTAAATACATCTGAACCCCAAAGTGCTCTCAGGAGTCCATAAACTCTGCTTTTAAAAGAATCTATGGGTTAGTTCAACCTTATCTAAACTTCTCCAACCAAAACAGTGGTATCAATGCTTTAGAGGGGCATATTGCTGCATAACCAGGCACATTCATAGCCAGGGGAGAAACGACATTATTGACAGTCCTGGGAGACTGAGTTCGAGACCCTGTATGGCCTGTTTCTCTTTTCTAGGATAATCATAGTCCAGTCCCTATTATCACACCTACTGATCCCATTGACAGAGAAATTGAGTTCCTCCCATCCAGAGCTCCCTACGACCCCCGGTGGATGCTTGCAGGAAGGCCTCACCCAAGTAAGTCCTAGAGGGTTCTTCCTGGGACCTGGGTTTCAGGCTTCTTTTCGGGACCTGGGCTGAAACAGCACTTTAGGTAGAAGCATTGATATTTTGTCTGATATTCCTGAGGGGTACACCTGAGTTCACATACAGGGGAAGTGGAGGAATTGAGATTTTATTCTATGCTTTTCCTGAGCTGTTGATCAAGGAGATGTGGAAACATCCTCTGCTTTCTGGAGCTAATACGAGGGAGGTGGGGCACAACAGAGGTCATGGCCTCCCCAAATGGCCCGCAGTTGCATGGATGGAAAATCTGGTGCTGAAGCATCAGTTTCAAACAAAGATGGCCTCTCTTCTCTGGGACCCTTTCTTTAGTTGATTAAGGCTTTATAAGGGAGCTCTCTGTGAGTTTACCCAGGATGAATGGCTTGGCTTCTACACACCTGCATGTATTATACTCATACACAAAGGTGCGCTTACAGAGGTACACAGGTGCACACACATCCATTCTCTCTGAAAGGGAGGAGCTTGTCTCCTGGAGGTGTGTTATTTCATTTTGAGCAACCAGAATAGACCAGGAAAGCTGAGCTTCCCTTGTTAGCATAATCCCAACTCGAGAGTTCCACATGCTGCTGCCTTGAGCAAGTGGCCTGCTAGTCCAGCTGCCATGCAGGAGAGGGGACCTGCCTGGCCCAGCAGCACCCTCCAGGCACGTGCAAGATTCTGGTTGGCAGAACAAGCTCCATGACTGGTTTCTCCCTCTTTCCAGTGCTCCTGGTCGTTCTTGTCCAAAAGCCCTGATTTTGGACAAAAAGCCTTAATTTTGATTCAGAAACACTCAGCTTCTTACTGAAGACAGTTCTCCATCAGGCCAGCCCTCAGGCAAACAAGGAAGTTGGTGTTTAATTTTCTGGCACCCAGCCTCCCAAGTCTGTAACCCGAGACCCTCCATCCCCACAGCCTGGTGAAGCTGCAGCCTTTCACACCCTGGGGTGGATTTAAGTTGTCTTTCCTCTCCAGGAATGGTAGCATTTTCCAGCATCATTCTCTCTCTCTTTCCTGGGAAACGAAAGACTGTCTCCCCAGTAAAATGGTTTTTAAGCTGCAGCCAGCAGGTGGGAGATGAGTTTTTGGGGGCAGGCAGTCTCTTCCTGAAATCCCAGCTGATGGGAGGCACCCACCTACCTCTCCTGGCCTCTTGGGAAGAGAAGGAGCGTCTGTAATTGGGGTCTCAGCATATTTGGCCTTGACAGGGAGATGATGGTGGCCGGATGTTCTGTATGGACAGCATTCCCAATATGTATTTTTTTCACCCTGCTTTTTCTTTTTTTTTGGTCAGGGAGAGATGTATATGGTTCTCGGGGGGTGATAGGCATCTGGGCCATCGGGTTAAGGCTGGGCTGTCCTTAGAGAGATTGCAGAGCCCCGTCCACCTCTACAATGCAGCCCTCGCCTGAGCTTCTCTTCTGCCCACAGCTCTGAAGGGGACTTGGCAGAGCGGATTCTTCGACCAGGGCAGTTTCAGGGAAATCATGGCTCCCTGGGCCCAGACTGTGGTGACGGGACGAGCAAGGTAACCCTGAGGATGGGAGCAGGTGGCCCACACCTGGCATCACCGGGCATCGGGACTCCCAGCCATTAGGCAGGCGGCTTCCAGGAACACTCTTCTCCTTGGCCCCAAGATTTTCTGAAAGAAAAACCAGTATGGGAAATGGGTTTCTGATGATCAACTTCTTCATAAAGTCTAGGTTGGTCTGTGGCCAACCGGGGGCCACGGACCCTCAAGAGGCCATGGGTGCTCGCCCCAGAAAACCGCAGACACTCAAAACTGCAAATTCAGGAAGGCCTCAGGGTAAGAACCCCTGTTGTACACCATTGCTGGTAGAAGGCTTGAATGCTTTCAGAGCTGGACAGCTCACTCCTCACCTTTTTGGACAGCTCCAGCTGCTGAAAGTTCCTTCTTCTGTTGAGCCCAAAGCAGCATCCTCATAACATACCACCCAGATTCCAAGTTTGCTGCCATCGCTACAAGTCTCCAGACTCTGGAATCGGTTCTGAGGCCCCTCACTCTCTCTGATCCTCTACACCCCCATCTGAAAAATGAGAAAATAATTGCTACCCCCAGTGGATTGTTGTGACTCTTCGAGATGATAACCTAAATTAAGGCACTTAAAATATTATAAATGGTCAATAAATGGAAGTGGGTGCCAGCTGCTCTTATTTACCTGCTGACAATTAAATGAAAATACCAAGCGTAGTATTGGCACATAGTCGCTTTTCAATAAATGTTTTTATTTTTAAAATTTTTTTTTTTTTTTTAACCTGAGACGCAATCTCCTCCTCCTCCTCCCTGTGGAAGACCTCTGTCTATTTGCAGACTGCTCTCCCAGCACCGCCCTCCTTGGAGGTGGCTGAGGGGTCAAGCAGGGATAGCACAGGGGTGATGCATTCAGCAATAACAAATGGCAACTGCTGGTGAGGTCGCCACGTCCCCTGAGCTGTGTCTCCTGCAGGGCACACGTCCCTCAGCCCTTTGCAGATGTGCCTGGGGTCCAGGCCTGCTCCCTGCGCTGCCCAAGGTGGCAGCTGCTGGCCACATGTGACAACGTAAACGTAAACTAATTAAAATGAAACGAGTGCAGGCTGAGTTCTTCATTTACGTCCGGCACATTTCACATGTATCGTGGCTACCGCGTGGGACAGCGCCGAAGGGGAACGTGGCCGCCATCACAGAATGTTCTAGTGGGTGGCGTTACAGTAGACCCTGCACAGTCCCTCCTCATTGCCGCTACCCCCAACAGAGGCAGGGCTCAGCCTGGATGCAGACAGAATCTTCCCGGGCTGCCAGCTTGGGAGGCTTTTATCGCTTTGGTCTTTCTCTTTGCCTTCCATTAAAATGATGAGCCAGGTGAGAATCAGCTATCCGCCTGCATGCCCAAATCCCAGCTGTTAGTGCCCACAGCCTAGGAACGCCTGCAGAAAGTCAGCCGGGGATGGGTGGGCCCCATTGCCCCCCGAGACCCGCCTGGGGGTGCCGCCCAGCGCCTGGCTCACCTGGGCTCCTCCTTCTAGGCTGGGGGGCATCCCTCTCGGAGTGATCGCCGTGGAGACGCGGACGGTGGAGCTGGCAGTCCCTGCAGACCCTGCCAACCTGGATTCAGAGGCCAAGGTGAGAGGCCACAGGGGCTGTAGCTGCCACTGCTTCCACCAGGTCTACCAACCAGAAGGGGTCCTGGGCTGAGTGGACACACCTTTCCAGCTCAGGTGGAGAAGTAGAGGACTCCGTGCTGGCCCTGGTAGGCGCTCGGTGCCAGTTTTTCCAGCACTTTCTACAAGATGCATGTCTGCTCTGTCTTGCTTTCTTCATCAGATGATGAGAAGAGGTCCCTGGGACTCCCTCCCACCCTTTGCCCTGCCCTTGCTGCTGTTTCTACAGGCCATTCTGCATATTGGAAAGAGCTCAGGAGTCAGAGGCTGGGGTCCAAGGACCAGGTGGCCTCGGCCAGCCTGGCATCTCTCTGACCTCAGTCAGCTTACCTAGAGTTGGGCATACCCGGAGCCTCCCAGGCCGCAGGGTGGGGGTTGAGCGGGGTCCCTGGTCGACAATTTTGCAAAGCATGACCCAGAAGGGCCTTCCTTCTGAGCCCCGACTCTCGTGTTGGTGCCAACATGGACCAGATTGCCTGCATTCTAGGGCAAGGCTCCGGCGGTTTCCCTGGGTCCCTGGGTTGCTTTCCCCCAGAGGAGTCAGACCCAGATGGTTCTGTTTTCCAGATTATCCAGCAGGCAGGCCAGGTGTGGTTCCCAGACTCAGCCTACAAAACAGCCCAGGCCATCAAGGATTTCAACCGGGAGAAGTTGCCCCTCATGATCTTTGCCAACTGGAGGGGCTTCTCCGGGGGCATGAAAGGTAAGGCCGTCCCACCAAGGTCACTCTGAAGCCATGGGGTCAGCACCCAGCACAGCCCCCTTGAGGTGGCCATGTTATTTTTCTTTTTTAGGAGGTACTGGAGATTGAATCCGGGACCTTACATTTGTGAAGCAGGCACTCAACCACTGAGCTACAAAAAACATTTTTTTTAGGAGATGCTGGGGATTGAACCCAGGACCTCGTACATGTGAAGCAGGTGCTCAACCACTGAGCTACACCTGCCCCTGTTATTTTTCTTTGCAGGGTCTCATTGTTGTCTTAGCTGAGCCTCCCAGCAGCCCTGAGGTCAGGAGGCAATACAGTATCGTTGCCCTGTTTTAGGATGAGAAACTGAGGCTTGGAGGAGAGGTGTGGCTTGCCGAGGTCACACCAGGAGTGGCAGAGTAGGGAGGGTGGCCCCCAGAGTGGGACGGTCTGGACTCCTTCCCACCCTGGCTCTTGCTTGCCAGGTGACCTGGGCAGTCGCCTTCCCACCTGGTAAACTGAGGCGACCACGTCTGCTGTGAGCCTCCAGTGGCCCCCCAGCTGTGGACGTGCCTGTAGGCCCTGAACGTGTTCATGACTCAGTGGTCCTTGGCATGGTGCTGGGGAAAGGGCTGGGTTGGAGGCAGGCAGACGTGGGGGGAATGCTGGCCCCCACATGACAGCCAGGCGACCTCCGAGCCTCAGTTTCCCTCCTTTGTGGGAGGGGCATAAGAACAGGGCTGAGGTGAGGATTCATGGAGCTAATCATTGGCCTGGCACTCAGCGTTAGCAATTATCGTCGATGTCATGGTCGCGTTGTTGCCGCCACATTGGGTGCCCAGGTCTTTGGAGGACATGTCACAGCAGAAGCTAAGGGCCATGCTGCCCGTCAGGAGGAGGGAGGGCAGGTGTCATTATTGGAGTGAGTTCTGTGTGCTGGCAGTGGTGGCACAGGGCGGGGGCAGTCGCGGGAATAACTCGGGCAAGGGCACTGCAGAGTCAGAGCTAGAAGGAATCGTAGAGAGCAGTGGATCCCTGCACCTCCTTTGACAGACGAGCAGACCAAGGCCCAGTCGGGATGAGTGACTTGTCCATGGTCACATGGCCACTTAGGGAGCAATCTGTGTCTAGACCAGCCTCCTGACTCCTAGTCCAGTGCTCTTTTCATGGCACCTCCCCCAGGGCACTTAGGGTTGGGGGCGTCACATGTGATGAGTGCTGGGGCTTGAAGTTGACTAACCAAGTGGCCGCTTTTCCTTCAGACATGTACGACCAGGTGCTGAAGTTTGGCGCCTACATTGTGGACGGCCTCAGACAGTACAAACAGCCCATCCTCATCTACATTCCACCCTACGCCGAGCTCCGGGGAGGCTCCTGGGTGGTTGTGGATTCCACCATCAACCCCCTGTGCATAGAAATGTACGCCGACAAAGAGAGCAGGTGAGTGTGTTGCCCTCGACCTGGCCTTTTCTTATTTTCACTCCCAGTCCCAAAGCCTATCACCTTTGAGTCACTGGCTGGGGATCACGTGGGGTTCCGAGTTTTGGAAGACCAGAAAGCCTCCAGTTTCACCAATCTGGAATTAGCCCAGAGTGCGGTTGGATTTTCTCAAGAGAGTTAGTGGCTGGAGCCTGGAGGTGGTAGAGGAATTTTGTCTAACATTTCATGATATATATTCATCTGCTTCCAAGGAAGTTTGCAATCAGAAAGACCAAAATCCCCTGAGCTTCCTGGCAGCCAGGATGAAAAGGGAAATATAATGAATCACCTAGCTCTTTATAAATTCTGGGTCTCTTCCAGAGTTCTCGTAGGGGCTGTGTTTTATTCAGTTTTATAACCCAGTGCAAGCACAGTGTCTGGTTCTTGGTAGGTGCTTCGGAAATACAGACCAAACAAATGACTGGATAAATAGCCTCATGAGAGGATGCCAGTTCTTCAGGGGAGAAGAACCTTCCTAGCACCTTCTTTAGAAGGAACATATCTCTTACAGAAATGATGATGGCAGTAATGCTTGAACCCAGTGACTGAGTGCCTGCCTAAATGAAGGCTCTATTTTGCTAGATTCTTTGCAGGATATAAAAGCCTCAAGAGGAGTTTTGCCTAAAATATAGGCACTCTATTCCTATTTTTCCTTCCTCATTCATTCATTCACTGAATATCTATTGAACTCCCCCTGTTTGCCAGGCATTATACTAGGCATTGCAATTTGGTGGCAAAGAAGCCAAACCTGATCTGCCTTCAGGGTGCCTAGATCCTAGCAGTGGAAGGCTGCTGAGCTCAGCCCCCCAGGAAGGCTCAGGACAGCAAGCAGCCTCGAACAGGGTCATCATTAACTTTTCTCTATGGCTATTGGGAAGCTCAGAGCGACATAGAGTATTCTTCAGGGTTTCCAGGCTTTCAAAGCAATAAAAGGCGGGGAGGGGTACCTGTGGGTGGAGAGAAGGTTGGAAATTGGAGGGCAGCTCTTACAGAACCCTGCTGGGCTTCTCCTTTTGACTTTGTGAGCTTTAAGGAGATCAGAGTGTCCCCAGCTCTAGGAGAGCAGATGTTAACAAAGTCAGACCAGACTGTGGCTAAAAAGCAGGAGGGTTATGTTGTTATGGAGAAAGTCAGACACTTTTTTTTTTTTTTAAAGAAAATATATTTTAATTAGATACACTTGAAATTTAAAACCTCTATTCTTTGAGTTATATCATTAAGAAAGTGGAAAGACAGACTACGGAATGGGAGAAAATATTCACAATATGTATATCTGACAGTGTATCCAGTCTATAAAAGAATTCTCATTACTCAATAAGAGAAACAAATTTTAAATGGGCAAAAGATTTGAACAGACACTCCATGGAAGAAGATACTCAAATAGCCATTAAGCAATATGAAAATATTCTTAGCATCGTTATTCATCAGAAAAATGCAAAGTCACAGCGAGACACCATTTTGCACCCACTAGAATGGCTGATAATGGCTGATAAAAACTGATAAAATACCAAGTGTTCACATGGATATGCAGCTGGGAGAAAATCACACACTCTTGGAGCTGAAAGAGACCTTCTGGAGTTCATAAAACTTTACTGAAAAAGTTGGCTCTGTCCCTCATTTTATGGGTATAGAAGCAGAGACCCAGAGAGGGGAAGTGGTCACACAGAGAGTTGATGAACGAGCTTAGAACGCAAACCAGATTTCCCTACTCTCTTGCCTCTGCCTCCACATGTGCTTTCACTTGCTGGGTGACACCTCACAGACCCATCCCTGCCTCTTCTTTTTTTCAGGGGGAGTGTTCTGGAGCCAGAGGGAACAGTGGAGATTAAGTTCCGAAAGAAAGATCTGATAAAGGCCATGAGAAGGATTGACTCTGCTTACAAGAAGCTTGTGGAACAGCTAGGTGAGAGGGTCCGAAATACATCACCTCTCAGAGGTTGAGAGGCCCAGCCAGCTCCACTGACGGAGGTTTCTAGGACATTAAAGATAAAATGAAGTTATTAAAATGTGAGATATTTTAAGTTATGACAAATAGCAAATTGACCCCTTAAACATTAAAAAATATATACAGTGCTCTAGTGAATTTATTTCTCTGCACACAGAAAATACAGTTGAAGTATTTGGGAACATCAGAATTTAGGTGGCAAAATGTCTCTTTAGAATTTCCAGACAGACATAAAATATTTTACCAAATCTTTTTGAATGATAGCTTTGTTTCACTTGTACCCTTTAGATGTGATTCTCTTTAAATTCCTATATTAGGTGATGATGTGTTTATAACTACTGGTCACAAGATTATTACAATGAGTGTATGTGGGTAATTTCTGTGTTTGGTTTTGGTATCAGGGGAATGCTGCTCCCATGGAATGAGTTGGGAAGTTTTCCCTCTTCTATTATCTAAGCTTGTGTAAAATTGGTGTTATTTCTTCTTTTAAGTGTTTAGTAGGCGCTTTCTAGCTACAAATCCATCCTCTTTATTAGCTATAGGGCTACTTAGGTTATCTATTTCCTCTTGGGCGAGCTTTGGTAATGGTTGTATTTCAAGGAATTTGTCCATTTCACCCAAGTTGTTGAATTGACATAGAGATGCTTATAATAGTACCTGATTATATTTTATAATATTTATTAAAAATAGTAATTGATAGTATCCTTCATGCACAGTGGGTCTGAAGAAAGTTTTAAGTTGCATGTTGAATGCTGTCTTGCCATTTGTGAGTGCATTTCTGAGAGCACCCGAGCAACTTGACTTAGGGGTAACATCAGAGCAAAGCCTGTCTCTCCAGCCCTGGTTTGTGCCCTCTTAAAAAAAAAATCCCTGACTCAAACCTTGTGTGCTGCATTCTGTGGTTTCCCATGAAGTCCCTGGTGTGGGGCTTATCAGCTTGTCTGCTTCTGCGCAGGGACGTCTGAGCTCTCCGACAAGGACCGCAAGGACCTGGAGGGACAGCTGAAGGCCCGGGAGGACCTGCTGCTCCCCATATACCACCAGGTGGCGGTGCAGTTCGCCGACCTCCACGACACGCCCGGCAGGATGCTGGAAAAGGGGGTCATTTCTGTAAGAGCTGGCGGCTGTGGAGTGGGATGTGAATGACCCATTCTGAGGTCACCTCGTTTCCAACACTTGGAGAAGATCCAGGTTCAGGGGCCTGGGAGGGGTTGAACGCTGCACTTTGGAATCAACTGGAGAGCTTTAAAACAATCCTCCATGCCCAGCTTTACTCCTACCCCCAGACCAATGAAATCGGAATGTCTGGGCTTGGGAGCCAGGCATCAGCCTTTTAAAAAGCTCCCCAAGAGATTCCAGCAGGCAGCGCAGTTTGGGAACCACTAGTCTAGCCTCTGTGTTTATAGCTGCCTGGTCACTTTGGACCAGGGCCCATCCACTGGCTGTCTAGCCCCTGACCAAATGCTCTGCCTCCAAGGGGCATCCACCAATCAACTTCCACCCCCAGCTTTGCCTCGGAGACTTTTGCACCTACAGCTGCGGGAGGCAGCCTAGTGGCCTGGCCAAGGCACCTACGGTCTCTGCAGGCAGATGGCCTTTGGGTGGAATCCTGGCTCTGCCACTTCCTGGGCCTGTGCCTTCACTTCTCCTCCCGGCCTCCTTGCCGGTCACAGGAGTGATCACAAAGCCCACCAGTGAGGGTGGCAGCCTCCCTCGCTGCCAGCGTCCTGCCACCCACGTCCAGTCCCCTCCTGCCCTTCCCAGGGGCTCAGGCCTGGGCTCATTCACAGGACATCCTGGAGTGGAAGACGGCGCGGACGTTCCTGTACTGGCGCCTGCGCCGCCTGCTCCTGGAGGACCAGATCAAGCAGGAGATCCTGCAGGCCAGCGGCGAGCTGAGCCACGTGCACAT
>JAQZBX010074816.1:0-14707 GCA_029593785.1 Cabassous unicinctus
CCCAAAAAATCATGTTCTTAAATCTAACCCATTCCCGTGAGTGTGAAGCTGTTGTAAGCAAGGTTACTTCAGTTAAGCTGTGGCCCACTGTGGGTCTTAATCACCTTACTGGAGTCCTTTATAAAGGGGATGAATACACAGAGAAAATCACAGAAGCTGAAAGCAATGAAACCGAGAGGAGAAGGGAGAGACCAGAAGACACGGCCACGTGCCTCGCCAAGTGGCAGAGAAACGAGGTTCATCGGCAGCCAGTCTTCAGGAAGAAAGTGCCACCGTGATGATGCCTTGATTTGGATTTTCTCATGGCTTCAAAACTATAAGTGTGTAAGCTAATAAATTTCAACACATTTTATGGTATCTGCTTTAGCTTAGCAAACTAGAACAACAGGCAAGAAAGCTGAGGCCCAGGGAGCCCAAGTAACTTGTCCATTCTCAGACTGCTGGTGGGCGTGGTGGGGTTCCAGCCCAGGTCTTTTGGTCACACTGAACCATGTCCCATTCCCCTCTATAGCCCCTCTACCAGCCATGTCTGGGCTCCTCCACTTCTAATCCGTGGTGCCAGCCCTAGACGATGGCCAAAAGCTCTGTGATCTCTCTTACCCCACCAGAGATCCTTTCTTGGGTCAAGCCCAATCTCAGTCCACACAAAAAATTGGCATGTGCTGCAGGGAGGAGGACAGTTGAATATTGGCCCCAGTGGAATTTAACTTCGACTAGTCCTCGTTGCTTCCACAGCTCCCCATGTCTTTAAAAAACATTATCTGTGCAACGTCTGCATTATTTTCCAGTTACTGCAGCAGGCGTGTGGCCGGCAGTGGCCCACTGCCTTCTCTTGGAAGTGGAGGTCACTACGTGGTTCTTGAATGATAATCAACATAAATTAGTGACAGTGAATGATGGGTGGGACATGGATACTCACATGAAAACCAAGTGTTCCCAGTGCCTCAGCTCCACCTGCTCCTCCATCGCGGCCTCTGGAGCATCGGCCTTCAGCCTCTGCCTCACACTCTGGACGCCCTCCTGGCCCCTGACCCTCTCCTCGCCCTCGAGCTGCTCAGCCCGGGCAGCCATCTCTTTGCCGTGCTCCTCCAGGATCTGCTGCAGGAAGAGCCACGGCACGCTGCGCTTGAGCAGCTCCTGGGTCATGGCCGTGTTCTGGAGGCGCCGCAGCTCCTCGGTGGCCTTCTCAGACAGCGAGAGGGTCAGGGCCCGGAGCTCGTCCAGGGCGGCCTGGTCCAGCCGCTCCTGCAGCTCCTCCAGGGCAGCGCTGTGGTCCGCCATCAGGTTCCGCCACCGGCCCAGGTACTGGCTGATGTCCTCGGCCGATCGGAAGGCTTCGCCGATGGACAGCTGCTCCTTCCGCTGCTCCTTGTGCTGCGGGGATTTTGGAGTGGAAATTAAACGGGGACGGGGCTTGGTGGGTGAAACCCTTGAGGAAAACACTTTGAAAATCTGGTGCAAAAGCCACAGAATATTTATACCCTCTCCCCCAACAATCTCACACCTAGAAAATTCTCCCTAAACAAACAGCTGAAAATAGAGTGAGAACTTCATTTGTTCAACTTGAAGATGGCACTAAGTAGGTAAAGCTCAGAAGCTAGACCACTGGGTTCAAGTCCTGGTGCCTCCACTTACAGGCTGGGTGACCCAAAGTGAGTTTCTTATCCTCTCTGTGCTTCCATTTCTAACATGTAAAATGGGGATAATAATAGGACTTACCTGATGGGGCTGTTGTTGGGATTATACAAGTAGCTTAATACACGTAAAGCTCTTAGAAAAGGGCCTGATACAGGGTTGTACCAATAAATGTCTGCTCTATGTGCCAGGCAAACGTAATTGACCATGGTTAGTAGCAATGCTTCAATATTCATAATCATTTGTAACAAATGTACCATACTCATGTAAGATGGTATAAATAGGGGAAAACAGGAGGTGGGGGGAGGTGGATATATGGGAATCCCCTATATTTTCAGTGTAACTCTTCTGTAACCTAAAACTTCTTTGGAAATAAAGTTTAAAAAAACTGAAGACCCTGGGGGAACATACAGGAGAAATTGTAAACATACATAAAAAAATAATAGATCTTACTGTGATGGAAGGCACAATGCAAGACATTTTTTAAATCTTTGTTTTTAGGGAGGTTTTGGATTACAGAAAAGTTACAACTATGGCAGGGGAGGCTCACTTGTGCAGGGCGTCGGTGGGAGGGGATGTGTGGGGAGGGGTCACCCTGGGGCATGCCTCTATGGAATATGAACGTGTTCACGTGGTCATGGGGTGTTATCTCAGTGGGTGGAGACCCACACAACAACCAACAAAATATTAAATTCCCACCCTGGAGTCTTACTACGTTCTCTAATAGAGGAGCAAGAATCTCTAGAATACATAGGCAGTGCCTAGCAAAAGAGGACAGACCAATATGCCAAGCCTGTGATATTAATGCTTGTACTTATGAACCTTATTCTTGTAAAACTGAAACTTAGCCTAACATCTATTGCCTAAGAGTTACCTCCTGAAAACCTCCTTGTTGCTCAAATGTGGCCTCTCTCTAAGCCAAACTCACTACCTTCCCCCCAGTGTGGGACATGACTCCTGGAGATGAGCCTCCCTGGCACTGAGGAATTATTACCAAGCACCAACCAACAAAGCATTTGGAAAAAGACCTTGACCAAAAGGGGGGGAATATTAAATATAAAAGAGTTTTATGGCTAAGAGATTTCAAAGTGAGTCAGGAGGTCATTGCAGAGGTTACGTTTAAGCATGTCATAGGAGGATCTCACTGACTGCCACAGTGAACAATGACTCAAGCAGGGGGTTCCTGAGGGCTCTAGAGACATCTGGGCACTATAGGCAGGGCAGAAAACCCCAGGAATTCAGCACCCCATCAGTGGCTCTTACCTTGGAATATATATTAACCTATTTCTCCAATGTATCAGAGTTAGACTCATTTATAATTTCCCTACACATGATTCTTCTAACCCTTTTATTTGAACCTATAATTAGCACTACACCCATTAAATACATGTCCCAGAGACTTAAATCTTTGGTCTGTTCATATACCAGTTGAGCCCTGAATTTCAGCAGACTTGCAGCCAACACCTTCTCTCCAGTTCATTGGACTCACCCAAGACAACTAACAAAATGATGAAGATGGACCAAAGCCCATCCCAAAAAACAAAAGGGTATCTACAACAGCAAGCATGACAGTTCCATGCATCTACCCCATGGGATCTAAGCCCTCTCTCAGTCGGAAGTGGAGTGGGCATCACCATCCCAAAGTCACCCAAGACTGAGAAATGAACAAACATAAGGGGGGAATGCAACCATGGACCAACGTTGGCGAGTTTCTGTCAATCTAATTAAAAAGCTCCTGTGTGCCCCCTCCCCTCCTAAATGCTGGCAGACCACCACGGCCTCACCCGGTACATTTCCTACATGCTCGGGAGCTGCCCTTTCTCCCCATGCTCAGGGCACTGGCTCGGTTCAGGTCCTCACCAGCTCTCACTGGCCAGGTGCTGGAGCGTGCCCAGGGTCCCCTGCCGCAAGCCCCTCCGGCTCTCTCCTACAGGTGCTCACCTGCGCTCCTACACCACAAACTGATAATGCCCTTCCCTGAAGCCCTCCATCGTCCCCCACTGGCCTGGGAGGCAGGGTCAACTCCTTAGCCTGGCATGCCTGCCCCTCAGGACTTGGCTGCTGCCTCCCAGGCAGGTCTTCCAGGCTCCGGCCCCATCATGTCCCTGAGGCCCCAACACAGCAGCACACCCTCTCCTCACTGCTTCTCCTGCCCCTGCCATGGGCTCTCCTGCCTCACACATATCAAATGCACATTCGTCCTCCGGGACTCAGGCTACTCTGCTCTGTAAAGCCGTCCTCGGCATCCCTAGGCAGGAGCGAGGGAGGCTAGTATAGGGCAAGAGGGAAAGCGGCTAGGACCTGGCAGAGAACACGGCCATGAGACCCCATCCAGAAACACCCTGCTACTAAGAAAGCCGGAGAGACCCTAGCCACAAGGTCCCATTTGGAACATTTTCTGGGGTCAAGGGAAAGCCCCAGATACCTCCAAACAAAAAGCCTCACCATTGCCCCCTAAGAGCTAACAGGTGGGGCAACCAATCCTAACAGCAAACAGCTGGTGCCCTCCCCAACATTAGGAAAGGGCGGGGGAGGAAAGGTCTTAAAAGGCCTTACCTGGGCCCGACATGGGCAGCTCTTACCCCATAACACAGCCTGCAACCTGTGTCTCAGAGTGTGTACTATCTCTTTTGTTTCTTAATAAACTCTTTACTCCTTGCTGCCCTATGGCGTGTCCTTAAATTCTTTTATGTGACATGGCCAAGAACCTAGAGGCTCAGAGCCCAGAGCGTTCCGCTAACATATTTGGCAAGCCAAGGCAGGAGACCAGGCAGGTTAATGCTTCTAGTGAGTCTCTAAATAAAGCCTGTCCATGCCCTCTTTCAACAGCAAGGCCCTGAGCCTCTCACCCGGGGCTGTGCCTGGCGGTCTCCTCCTTACTCAGCCCCCGGGAGGCCCTGAGGTTCCCTTTAAGCCATTCCCTCCAGGGCTCCGAGGCTGCTAGCCTGTAAGCCGCAGCCCAGTCTCTGCTTTTACCATGCCCCTTAACGTCCGGCTTAACTGCAGACTTGGTCCAAGGCGGTGGTCTCTCTCACGGCCAGCCTTTCTAAGACTCTGCAATAGCAGGCCAAAAGATAGGTTTCAAGCCAGCCCCTTTTCTAGGAAGAATCATGCAGATTGGTAGCTTTGGTCTAGAACCCAGGTCCAGACATCTCCCAAGACCTAGTCTGCCCCAGGTATGCCCGGACGCATGGTCTCTGCAATTTCCAGGAGGCCAGGAACCAGAGCAGCAACTCCAAATATCTCCCAAGACTTGGAGAGCAAAAGTTCAATCAGGCCAGGATCTGGGATGCCAGACTGGCTGACACTTTTTCATTCCATTTCTCTGTAGAACAATGGGCGCAGATTCTCTAGCATTCCGGCAGACTCCCCATCGAGGTATCTTCTCAGGAATCAGGACAACCTACCTACTGATGGTCTAAAAGAGAAGAGGCTAATCTTTTCCTGCCACACCATGTGGCTGCAGTACGGCTAGCACTGGCCTCTGTATGCAACCCTGAATTCGTTAAGCCTGTGTAAGAGGAAACAAGAGGACAGGCAGATCTGCGGGCCAGAGACCATGTGGCCATGTCTCCTTAAAGGGATGAGGAAATGCACTACCAAACCAGTCAATTATAAGCTCTGGGAAATTACTCAGAGGCAGAACCTAGAAACCCAGCCAGTTTGCCTCGGATATCCGTATGAAGCTGGGAAAAAAATATATATTTCCCTGGGTCCCCAAACTTCCATTAACTCCCTTTTAGAAACAGCCTTCTCCGTTTTCAACAATCAAGAAGAAGCCGCCAAGGAGAAGCAGGTGAGGAAGGGGCAGCCCACAAGCAGGCTCACCTTTTAACTGCTGCTGTTAGAGGTACTGTTACGTCAGGGCCACCGAATCCAGGCTCCACGTCAGCAGGAACCTGGCCCCAAGCTGTCTCACTACCCGGACCGGGCTTTGCCCCAGGGTAGGATGGAAAGGGCCTGAAGCCACGCCTGAACCAGCAACCAGGAGGAGCCTCGGGCGACCCTTGACGTGGCAGGTGAGATTAATTTCTTAATTAACATGGGAGCCAAATACTTGGTCCTGGCCTGCACTCAGGACCTCTCTAGCCTTGGTTGTGCCTCATAAGGGGGGTGAATGGGGCACCAAGAGCTAGGCCTTACTAAACCTCTCCCCTGTAGAATTAGGAACCTCCTCGTATGCCATCAGTTAAGAATAAAAAGTTCCTGGAGAATGACTTCCGTCAGGTCTTTCCCTATGCTAAATAAGTGTAAAATTCTCTCTTCTGTTCTAATCTGTGCTTAACCTTGTGTTTAACTTTTTAAATCTATGTTCTTTGTGTTTAAATCTGTGTTTAACTTAGTCTGCACGTGCCTAGGAACTCATAAATCAGATTTTGGGTTCGCCTGTTACAAATTGGATAACTGTGAAAGGTAACCTAAAAATGAGTCTTTAAACGTCAATACTATCTTGCAATTTGATTTAATGTATAAGAGAAATCACATGGAATTAGTTCAAGCACTAGAAAAGCAGGAAAACTTAGCTTTAATGTTACTAATAAAACCATTTTAGTTGCTTAGTTAATAAACAAAAGTGCCCAATTTGTTTCTAAGTGGAATCTTACTAGAAACTGTAACTAACAGTTAAGATCACTATATAGATGCCTTTATATTATAAAACAGCAAAAGCTGAAATTGCTATAACTGGGTGGATTTAGCCTAGGCCTACGACTGTGATAGTAATCTTAGACTGATTTACCTTTCTTTATGGTTACTTCAGGTCTAGCCTCACCCTTGCTTTTGCTTGCTATTGTGATGGTAATGCTAAACCAAGTTTGCCTTTGTTTATGGTTATTTCTGGGCTGGCCTCACCTTTGTCATGGTAACCACTCTATTCTCCCCTGTTTGAATTCATGGAAACTTCTGCTTCCCATGGCTTGGGGAAAGGCAAAGGGGTTTGAGACACCCCTGTCTGTCCTTTTGCTGGTGTTAATAGCCCTGCTTTCTCTCATTATTATCCAGGTGTAGACTCCAATTTACCTACTCTGGGCAAGACCCCAGAGGGACCCCACAACCTTTGAAGAAACAGTTGCATGGTTGGAATCCTTGGCCGTTGGGGTTGGACATCCACTACTCTAGTCTAGCAGCCACTAGAGTCCTGTTATCTCTGGGGGGTGGGGGACCTCTCACCTTGAGCATCAAGAATTCTGAAAGCAGCAGGTCATGAGAAGAAAAAAACAGTTTTCCCTGAGACTTCAATGACCTCAGTGACTATATACTGGAATTAGTGTTGCTCATCCGAGGTCTGTCAAAGTCAAAATGGGAAATAAGCAAAGCTCCGAAGTAAAGGAAAATGTTATAGATTGTATTGTAAAGCATTGGGACCAATTTGGTTACAAACCAATAACTAAAAGGAAGAAATTCTTGTGCAAAACTGCATGATTGATTAAATTGATTAGAAATAGCCTTCTAAGAGATCTTTTAAATGTTATTATATAGTTAAACTTATTTTGTAAGAGAATGAAAATCATAAGTAACATTAGTGAGTTATGTGTTTTTGTGTCTAACTATTTGTGTCTATTTGTTCAGTGTATATTTTCATATATTGGGATGGTAATATCAAATTAACAAATGAAAATCCTTAAAAGAGCTCTAATCAGAA
This sequence comes from Cabassous unicinctus, assembly GCA_029593785.1. Taxonomy (NCBI): domain Eukaryota; kingdom Metazoa; phylum Chordata; class Mammalia; order Cingulata; family Chlamyphoridae; genus Cabassous; species Cabassous unicinctus. The sequence goes on from JAQZBX010074816.1 coordinate 7,277, forward strand.
TATTGTTAAAAATTAAGTAAACACTTATTTACTAGACCATGGAATTAAGAATCACAGGTTGCCCTGTAACTCCCCAATTTGATCCTTTTAACAGTCTGAAAATGAGAGTAATTAATAATCCAATTGTCAAATTTCAGTGAGTGAAAGAAGAGGTCCTTGAAAGCTATGGAAGGATCTTTTCTGGATTATGACTAGAACAAATTAAACAACTATAATATATTCCAGAACCTAGCAGTCAGTATGCTTTTAAGGTTATTCACAGTTTTAGAATTTTATTAAAGAAAAAAGAGGTTTTAGCCTCCTATGAAGGAAAGAAAAAAGAACATTCCTTGCATAAGTTATAATGGTTTCAATTTTATTTAGCTTGGATGTAATCTCCCTAGGTTTATAGGATACTAATAAAATAAATTAGCACTATATGTATTAAATCTTTAAGATGATGAAAATTATAAGTTCATGTTTGATGAAATATAGACCTGTCCTAAAGTAAAATGACTAGTTTTCACAGACCAGAAGAAATGATGTAAGACAAGACTTAAATGGATAAAGGTAAATTTCATTGGTTGCTAATTGTAATTTAATGAGCTTATTTAAATGTAAAGTAACTAGTCTATGTGGTTATGGTTAATTATAAGACCTTTGTAAAAGCTTCTTCAAAACTGAAGCGCTTAAATGCCTAACTCCAGGAAGCTATTATTAATCAGAGACCAAAACTGATTGATATTGATAACAAAAAGTAGTTTCATAACAGAGAAAGCTGTCAGAGGCCACCTCAATCTGAATGTTAAGGTGGTGGTAAAGGGAAGATAACACTGATTCCACTGGGAATCTTAAGTTTTATAAAATAATTGAGAAAGTAGTTTTTCCTGTACAGTTACAGTAAAATACCTGTTAATTAATGTAATCATGGTAAAAGTGTAGAAGTAAAAAGTAAAGTACTAAAATATTTAAGTTCATTTGATATGTTGTGCATTGCATTGGAAGTATTTAGAAAGTGTATAAAAATTAAGAGAGAGATTTCAATACCATCAAATTCTCTTGTGCATTCAAACCAGGCCCCAATACCCTGCATGTTGCCTCTCCATTTGAGTTATTGGCTCGGTCAGTCACTATGACCCCTAAAATAATAAAAGTAGCTACCACATCTCTGAACATGCTCCTGAAGTGGAGAGTACACTGCAGTTTCGGACTCCTGCAGGAGCCAGCGATGGCTCAATATGGCCAGATTTATAATGGACATTGCCTCCAGATTGGCTTTGTTTCATAGTGCTAAAGGGTGCTATACACCAGGCCAGTGAAACACTGGATCTTCCCTGAAAGGGCCAACAATGCTGCACCATGCTGGCTGTGTGAAGGACTTACCAAGTGGAGCAATAATTACCAGAGTAATGTAAGTAGAACTTAAACAAACACAATTGGCATTATGGCCTGCTCTCATGGAGAGACATCTATGGTATTACATACCTGGGGCTAGATGTATTAACAGCAGCTCAAAAAGGAACTTGTGCATTAATTAGTATTAAGTACTATATCTATATGCCTGATGAATATGATAATATCTTTTCCATACTAGATCATATGCAGGATATTGAACATGCTAAAATTCTTGGTAAACTTAATTCATTTTCTAAGCAGTTAATGAACATGCCTATAAGATAAAAGAATGGCTCTCTTAAATACTGTCTTTATTTTGTTTGCCATATGCTTATCTTGTTGTTGCCTAAACTGTCTTTGTGAGTTTATGTATAGGGCAGTCTCTCTCTTCATACCTCTACTAGCTGTCCTAGGCATAACCACTGCTGTAGGAACTGGGGTTGGCAATTTATACCAAACCCAGCTTGTCTACTGTAATCTCTCCTTAGAGAAGGGGTTCTTAACCTTTTTTGCTCCACGGACCCCTTTGCCAATCAGGTGAAAACCATGGACCCCTTACTAAGTCCACACTATACTGTGTATTATTTAATAATTATATCATACCTGCACCAACACATCCCCACAAGAATAATGCTTTTTTGAATTTCAATTCAAGCTCATGGACCCCTTGTTAAGAACCCCTGCCTTAGAGTTAACCAGTAGCATAAAAGAACGCAAGAAAGAATGTGCTTTCCATCAACTTTGGGAGGATGCAGCGTCTGAAGGCACCTGGCCTTTCTCACTTTTGTGGTCCAGTATGTCATAGCTGGCCCCTTTTTGGGCCTGCTTACCACAATCTTCTTTATCCTTTTAGTAGAACCATGTATCTTAAATTCTAACTAAGTTTATTTCTTCTAGAGTCAATGTCTTCCAGAATAAGATATTAGTCATATGGGGATTTCATCCAGTTTCAACCATGGTGCTGGACCCGTCTTCCCTAAACCTCAACACTCCGTCAGGCAAGGCCTACTCCTGCTAACCAGCAGGAAGCAGCTACAGAATAATAACCATTGCCCTTCAGCTCCCTCTTAAGAATAAGGGTGTAAATTCTCTGAGGGGGAAGTTGAGGCAGGCAAGTATAGCGAAAGAGGGAAAGGAGCTGGGACCCAGAGAGAACATGGCCGTCAGATCCTGCCTGGAATCCCCCTGCTACTAAGAAAGCCGAAGAGACCCTGGCCACAAGGTCTTATTTGGAACTCTTTCTGGAGTCAAGGGGAAGCCCCGGATACCTCCTAACAAAAGGCCTCACCATTGGCCCCGAGAGGTAACAAGTGGGGCAACCAATCAGAAGAGCAAACAGCTGGGGCCCCTCCCCAACATCAGGAAAGGGGAGGAGGAAAAGTCTTAAAAGGCCTAACCTGGGACCCCACATGTGCAGCTTTTACTTTGTAGCACAGCCCGCAACCCATGTCTCAGATTGTGTACTTATCTCTTTTCTTGTTTCTTAATAACCTCTTTACTTCCTTGCCTACCCTATGACATGTCCTTAAATTCTCTCTTTTTTCTTAAAGATTTATTTATTTACTTTTATCCATTTTTATCCTCCCCCATTTTTGCTGTTTTTGGGTTCATTCACTGGGCAATTCTCTGTGTCTGTTTCCTGCCCTCTCTTCTCATCCTTCTCCTCCTGTCTTCACCAGGATTTGATCCTGGAAAGTTCCAATGTGGGAGAGAGGCATCCTACCACTTGTGCCACTTTAGTTCCTGGTTTTTCGGCACGTCTCGTCTTGGCTCTCCCTTGTGTCACTCTCCTGTTAAGTCATCATCTTGCCGCGTGGCTCAGTGGGGCCTGGGGGGCTCACCCGCCTGCAGGGCCCGATGGCGCACCCATGCATGGGGCCTGGCGGTGCACCCGCTCACAGGGCCTAGCGGCCCGCACAACTTCTATATTTTTCTTTATTTTTACTGGGAGGTCCCAGGGATCGAACCCAGGTCCCTCCATATGGGAGATGGACACCCAACCATTTGAGCCACATCCGCCTTCCTCCTTAAATTCTCTTATGTGACATAGCCAAAAGCCTAGAGGCCCAAACCCAGAGCGTTCCGCTAACAGAAGGAGTGACGTCCTCAGCTGTGCTGCCGGGGATGTACACATTGCGGGGGTACATAGTATAGGGCATTTTTGCATTTACATGTTGGTCCCTCTTCCTTGCTCAGGGCAGAAAGGCAGCTGGGCAGGTGAGTGCTGAGGGTTAGGGCTTAGGCTCTGAGTCAGAGAGGCTGGGTTCAAATCCCCCTTCTGCCATTTGCTCAGTATTTGACCTTGGCCATATTAGTTAACGTCTCTGAGCCCCGGTGTCTACTTCTATAAAAGAAAGTCAGAAAATAGAGTATCTACCTCATAGGGCTCTTGCAAGGCTCAAACGAGAACTTTAGCACACTCAGCACAGTACTCATCATCATCAACATCACTATTCCCCTGAGCCAGCAACCCTATAGGCATCACTAATCCACCACCACCCTCTGCTCTGCTGAGGCTGGATAGGACAACAGAATCCTTCTCTCAGGGTTCCAATCAACTGCAGATGTGCCATCGTGTGGTGTGCCAGGCCGCCCTTGTGGTCCAGCTATCCACTGCAATGAATTCCTGGCATGGTACTCAGCGGGTGTTCAGAAATGCTTCCAGAAAGAATGAATAGCACAGAACTTTACCTACCTTTTGCAACATTTCTCGCCTTCTCTTAATTATTAGTTTTTGATGGAGCTTCTTCTTTTCCTGTTTTAAGTCATTGTCTAACTTTTGTTTTATAGAAAAGACTTCTGTCTGAGCTCGCTCCAACAGCATTTCCATCTGGTCTTCATCCAAGTACCCCGCTCTAGACCAAAAAGACAGAGAGTTAAGGCACTCCCCAAACTCACCTGAACGTTTATCTCCATAATATGGTTTCCTGGAAGCTGAAAAATCTCTACCCTCAAGCAGCAATAGAGAACGGGCAGCCACAACATTACTAAAATATAGGGCAGAAAAAGATCAGTGTCATTAGAGACACACAGAGAAAGAACTCCAGAGAGGAATCATCCGCTAGGGTGGAAATAGGGCGAGACTTCTGGGGGGGAAGTAACCCTCGAGGGGGCTGCTGGGGTACAGAGAGAGTTTTCCAAGAGAGATGGTGCATCAGGAATTCCTGGCGACAAGAACAGCATGAGCCTGTCTGTTTATGCCACTGTTGCCACCAGCACTCCTGGTCCATCTGCAGCCCTGGGTGGGCCTCGACTCAGCACCCGGTGACTCTCGCTGCAGGCTTTTTTTTTTTTTTAAAGCATTTATTTATTTTTATTTTTTGAGGTATTGGGCCCAGGGATTGAACCCAGGACCTCGTATGTGGGAAGCCAGCACTTAACCACTGAGCCACATCGGCTCCCCATGCAGACTTCTTGAAGGAAGGAACACATGAGTGAATGAACGGCAGAGGCGTGTTGTAGAAATAGAAGTCTGGGCCAGACTTTAAAATAAAATTTGAACATAACAGGTACAGCTCCTTTCCCCAGTAACTGCTCAAAACCAGCACAAGCAGCTGTGGAGTACTTCAAGGCAGGGAAATGTTCCTTTCACTTGAGTGAAAATTAATCTGGAATTTCAAGTCAATTGCAGTGATAAATTCATTTGCATCTCTGGGTGGGCAGTGTGTGCATAATTTGAATTTTGCAGAGTCTTCATTAAATGGAGCAGGAGCACTGCAAAGCCTTGATAAAATTTTCTCAGTAGTAAAACCAATTCATAAAACCTTGGATCATCATAAGGAAGCCAACTTTATAGTCACATCCCAATTAATTTTAGAGCTTCTTGTAATCTAAAAGAATAAATTTCATTGTTCACAATTAAGCAGCCTCAAAGAACAGCTGAGAAGGAGAGGGGGGAGGGGAGAGGCTGCAGCACCACCACGTTACCTGAGCACAAGGTACCCCAGGTGCTACTGAGAAAAGCCATCCGGGGCCTGTGATGGTGAACTTGGCCCGGTGATGCTGTCCAGTATTCTGATCAAGCAAGCACTCACCTGACTCATGTGAGGCTATTTCATGGATTTAAATCATCGGTTGATTCATTTATGACTGATGACATCTACACTCCACTAAGAGATTGCCTTCAGCAATGAGAGATGTCTCGTCCAATCAGCTGAAGGCCTTACAAGGAGACCTGATGATTTCAGCAGTCAGAAGGGAGAATTTCCATCTCTACTTCAGCCAGCCAGCTTCTGGGGAATTCGTGGAAACCTTCATCAGAGGTCCCTGCCCTACGGAATTCAGACTTGAATCCCCATGGTCGCGTGAGCTGATTCCTATAACGAATCTCGTAATATTTACATATTTATAAATATATGATTCTGTCGGTTCTACATCCCTGGAGAACCATGACTAATACAGAACCCAAGTATCTATGTATTAATACTTAAAACCAAAGGTGAACGCAGGAGCTAGAGCTCAGAGAGAAGTGGACTCTTCAGTAACACAACCGATGCGGCCTCCAGCACTGATTCCTCGATAGTCCTGGGTCGGGACATCTGGCCACATCACGGGCGGCCACGAGGTGCCCTTTGCTGAAGCATAATGATGGGCACGTGGGATTCAAGGCCCTGTTCCCTCTACTCTTGTGTATGTTCTTAAAATTCAGTAACGCAAAGGAGTTTGTTTTTGTTTTTTTTAACAATTAGACAAGTCTTAAGAAATAAGTAAGGGCGGCTGGTGCATACAGTGAAGGAAGAAAAGCTGATGGTCTCTGCTGAAGACAGCATAGCCTGCGCCGGGCTGGGCGGGCGGGTCTCACCTCTCATGCTTCTGGATGAGCTGGCTCAGCTGCGCGGCAGCGGCGCTCAGAAGGCCGTGCACACGGCTCTCCGACGACCGGATGTTGTGGACCAGGTACTCCCTGTGGCCAAATCTTTTACTCAGATGATACCTCTTAGTAGCCTGGAAAAAGTCCATTAACTCTTCTACACTTGCCTGTTAAAAATAAATCAAGAAAATATGCCTAATGAAAATTTGGAGAAAATTCTTTCTGAACATTTAAATATGTATTTTTTCCAGAAGAAAATGCATTGGGAAAGAAGCACTGGGATTAAAACCCGAAATCTCCCTGCCCTTAGCAAAGGCTTATAGGAAAACTACGTATTAGTAAGAAAAGCTTTAAAAAGCGATGGTAGGGTTATCAAAACAGCTGTACGGCCCTAAGGAGTGGAACGTGGGTTTCGCTCATTCCCTTATTCACGCGCATTCATCCCCACCTCCAGAGTGCCCACAGGTGCTGTGCACCAGGGCAGGTGCTGAGTTCTGGCTAAATCAGCCTCGGCTGCTGACGCCCAGGAGCCCCCACACACATAACACTAGGAGACAAGAGAACCACTGTCTACAAATGGGTTCTCCATCTACAAAATGCAAAATGAACAAAACCCTACCAAACTCAGGAGAGCAATGGAAACTTAGCTTGCCCTGGGCCACGTACTGGGCTGAGAGCTTCACATGCATTGTCGAACTTCATTTAGGCAGAGAGGATTTTTCATTCCCATTTCACAGAAGAGGAAACTGAGTCTGCACTCTGTAGCTGCTAAATGGCTGAGCAGGGATTTGAACCCAGTGATCTAATTCCAGGGCCTGGGCTCTAACATCATACTGGGCTGCCTCCAAAACACTAGATTTCATCATTTGTTTTCACTGTGAATATGGAAGACTCTTCCTTTATCTACTCTCACCTAAGTTTAGTAGGAAAACCCCAGGCCAGCATTGAGGTTAGCTTGTTCTCTTTCGGTCCTGGGTTACTTCTGAGAGGGGTACTCTCTTTCAGAAAGGCTCACGATAATTACTGGGCCTCCTCCTGGGACGTCCGTGTCAGCTGTGCCCCATCTGGCCTGTACCTGACCAGAATCCAGGGCTGGCTGCATCACCTGGAGAGGGGCAGGCCCAGTGTTGCCTGACTTCTGTGGCTCCTTCGTTGGGTGCTGAGTTGTATGGCTTCATCCCTGGGGACCTGCCTGTACGCACCCACACTTGGACATCTATGCCTGCAACTCATCTGCTTGTTCTTTT